>RJWT010012611.1:0-22333 GCA_004365215.1 Cuniculus paca
GAGATCACAACCTGTTCCATTCCTCACCTCCTAGAAGAGGAAACTGAGCTAAGAAAGATGGAACGGCTTGCCCAAGGTCTAGATCTAGCTTTCAGTTATGAGCTTGAAAGAGTTCAGTCCATTACCATCGGCCCGCCCAGGCTTCCCCAACCCCAGCTTAAACACAGCAGCCTCACTGTGCTCCTCCTGAGGATACCAACAGCCTCCCAGATCAGTGGAGAGCAGCGGTGAGTAGCACATGGCCTTTGGAGCCAACCAGACTTGATGCAAATCCCAACACCAGCACTAATCAGCTGTCGAGTGAGGGAAAAGAACCACCTTGAACTCAGTTTCCTTATACACAGCACAGGGACACTGGTCCTTTCCCGAGAACTGCAATTGACACTACACGCTCAGGTTAACCTGGAACATTAACCAGCCTGATGACACAGCCGCCAGCTGGCTACCCGTGTCTCATGAGTGTTGTGTCTTAGTCCATTTTCCACTGCTACAATATAAACTCAACACCAGGAAACCAAAAATTGGCACAAGTTTACTTGGCTCACGGTTCTGGACAATCCCAGGGCATAATGACAGCACCTAGCCAAGGCTTACATGCTTCATGATCTCAGGCAGAAAAGCGAAAGGGTGAGAGTGTGTGTGCAGGCAACTTTGCTTTAATAACAAAAGTGCATCCATGAGAACTAACCCAGTATGGGAGAAAGAGCCACTCTCTTGAGAATGGTGCTATTCCACTCATGAGGGCGTTCCTCTGTCACCGAAATCACCCCTCACCAGCCCACCACCTCTCAATATCACTGCAGTGAGAATCAAGGTTCCGACACGTGGACTTTGAGGAGACACAGTCAACCATAGTGAATACATAGGAGAAAATTCACCTTCGTTTCCATCTCCAAAGCCTCACCATCATAAGCATTTGACAAGAGAGTTTCATTCATCTCAGTGTAACACAGGGAAAGGGGTAGCTTTATCTATTTTCCCCCATACTTAATCATATACAGCCTGAAAGGCTTATGAGTATCTAGCCCTAGAGAAAAATGTTCTCAATACATATAAGCTTAAAGGCTTTCTTTGTGGTATTTCATGACATTCACATATTAAAATTGTATCTGCTTAAAGGACAGCCTTTTTGGCTCAGCAACAATGAACAAAACATGGGACCCCTATCCTAAGTGAAGGACTACCCAGTTGTGTGTGGCTCATCTCTAATGACCTTGAAAAACAGATTAGCAGATTTAGCAATAAGCACCCCTCAGCACTGGCCACCTACAGCATTCTGTATCACCCAAATCCAACAAATGTAAATTATGCAACGCAGAAATTCGGGTTTATTATGAAGGTGAGTCTTGGTCCTCATGTGCCCAGGACACTCAGTATAATTACCACGAGTGCCCCTTCTCACTCAGAAGAAGTATCCCCATATGGCTCACACATGCCGTGTAATTTCACTTCTGATTACTGTACAGCAAATACTCCCAGGTGAAAAAGTGTACTGGCTAAAAAAGTGTGAATGAATATCGACCTAACTGTGTCACGTTGGTTGGGCAAGTTAGCTGTCATCTCTGAGAATTCAGTTCCTCGTATTAAAAAATGGAAATTACCCTAACTGCAAGGTTTTTTTGTTTTTTTTTTGCGGCACCGGGGATTGAACTAACGACCTTGCACTTGTCAGGCAGGCACTTAGGCCGCTGAGCTAGATCCCCGGCCCTAGTGTTTTTGAGACAGGGTCTCACTATGCCGTTCAGGCTGGCCTTGAGCTCACTTTGTAGCCCAGGCTGGTCTTGAACTCACAACGATCTGCCTGTCTCAGCCTCCTGAGTGCTGGGATTACAGGCGTGAGCCACCATGCCCAGCTTGCAAGGTTATTTTAAACCACAGAGACGTGTGTCCTCCTGAAAGCCTGGGACATCTGTGCCCTATAAATGCAGCTATGGTGATGACTGGAAAGATGGGGATCTTATCACTTCACCTCCCTGTATCTGTAACAACTAGAATTGTGCATCACTGTACCTTTGACAGGATGCTTCCCTATACATGATGATGCATGATTTCTAAATTCAAAAGGTAGACTGAGACCCAGTGAGTCTCCTCCAGTTCTGCCCTGCTAGGATTCGAGTGTTTGACAACTCACTGGCTGCATATGTGCCACGCCTTCCAGGGAGGACAGCATTAGTCACTGAAAATATCCTTGTGTGCACTATAGAACTGTATTGTACTGCTACCTGATTGCTCTCAGATCTCCTACCTGCAGAATGAATATCAATCCTACCTTAGGACGGTAACTGCAGTGTGCTAACAAGACTCTTCATTCTGAAGGTGACTAATCAGTACATTTATCACTAGAGCAGTTTTCAACCTAGCATGTACTAGTGATAGATAAGTGTTAGATATCACCAACATCATTAATAATGATAGATATGTGTATACATTTCTGAACTACACAAGATAGGAAATTCCTCCACTCACCAGCCACATCATCTTGGCCCATGGCTTAACTTCTCTACTAAGATCATCATCTATAAAGTGGGAATAATATTACCTAAGACTGTTAGTGCAAGAATTAAATGGGTAAATATATATGTACGGTGCTTAGAACAGTGCCCAGCACATGATAGAACACAGTAAGTGTTACTTGTCTTACTGATGCTATTAATCACAGTATTACTGTCCCTCAATACAGAATTTAATCATATAACTTAATATATTAATAGTGTAATTCAGTTTTATATACATATATTTTGTTTTACATAAAGGAAATACAAGACTGTAAGCCTTGGGGACTAGCCAAGGTAGAGTAAGCTCATGAAGCCTGTTTCTCCCACTGATTTCAAATGAGATTTATATGCAGAATACAGAAATTGACTACTGAGGACCTAAGAAGTAAGCAGGATCAGGTACATTGTGAAGAAAGTGAAAATCTGAAGAAATATACATTGAGTAATCTCCTGGATTGTTTTCCTCTTTTGTCTCCTGGCTTTGATCCAAAGGAGGGCCAAGTCAAGGAAGTACCCAGTGGGAGGAGACAGCAAAACTCTAAGACAAATCTCCTGGCCAGATGAATGGGCTATGGGAACCCTCAAGTCCAAGGGCATGATAACCATCCCAGGTATAAATTTTATTTCTTTTCTCTCTTTGCCTGCTGGTCCCGCTTTAAGGTCAGTCCTCGTCATGAGGCTAAAACGCTGCTAGGCAACATAAGATTCTAAAACCACAGGAAATAGGCCCTGTTTCTTGCCAAAGGAAGTGTGAACGAGGGACACTGCAGTTTAAAAGTGGACGAGGATGTTTAATTTTGTTTCCTTTATTTTCTCTTGCTGCTTCACCCTGAGGTAGCACCAGCCACAAGGAACTGCAAACTAGTACATGTGGTACAGAAGGGTAAAACTGAGACCACTTTTCTTTCAGGACAGCTGGGGAAAGGAAATGCAGGATCAAAACTATGAAAGAAATCCCAGACAGTAAAGTCTGAAAAAGAGATCCTGTAAATCTATGTACGAGTCACCACAGTCCTAGGCTTCTCCATGAGGTGCTCATGTGTGAAACTCTCAAAGAAGCATGGCCTCAGAAAGTCGCTGCAAGGTGAAGAACCAATCAATAGGTCCCATACTGAGTAGTATGTATGTGGGCCAGATACAAAAGCACTCAAAGTCTTTGAAAACTAAAATGCATATGTTAAGAGGCTCATGAGGCTGGGCATAATATCACAGGCTTGTAATCCCAGCTACTCAGGAGACTGAGGCAGGGGGATCACAAGTTGGAGGCCAGTCCAGAAAATTTAGCAAGACCATGTCTCAAAATAAAAGGAAATAAACAAGGGCTGGGGATGTAGCTCAGAGCTCCTGGTTTTAATTCCCAATCCACTGGGTGGGTGAGGAGGTTCATCAAACCCCAAACAAAATAAATTCACAGAAAATAGTGTCCAGTAATCAGACTGCTAAAAACCAAAATTAAAGAAAAAAATCTTGAGAAAAATCAATATATCCCCTATAGACAAAACAACGATTAGAATGAGTATAGGTTTCTCATCTCATGGGACAGAGGCTAGAAGACAATGGATGATGCTTTGGAAATAAAGGTGAAGTAACATCAGGGAAGGAACAGAAAGAAATTCATCACCAGAAGATGTTCTCTAAAATAAATGCTAAAGAAAGTTCTTCAGTTCAAAGGAAAATGATGCCAAAAGAAAACTTCAAGAAAAAAGAGAAAGCTAAAGAAATGGGATGTATCTGGGTGACTGTGATGAAATATTTGTCTCTGTTTAAGTTCTTTATAATTAGAATGGCTATTGAAAGCAAAAATAAAAGTGGGAACTTTTATTGTATATAGATATAATACATATAACAGTTACAAAGAAGAAACAATAAAAATGTATTTGGTTGTAGAGCTTCTAAATTTTATTCATGATAAAGTACTACCCTGAAGTAGATTTTGAAAAGTAGATATGCATACTGTAATCCCTACACACACACACACACACACACACACACAGGGCAAAGGGACCAAAAGTTAATAGACACATTTAAAAAGAACATTAAAAAGATCAAACAATCCAAGAGAAGGTATTATAAAAAAAGGTGAACAGAGGAACAAAAATCAGAATAAACTAACAGAAAGCAAATAATAAAAACAGTTCACCTAAATCCAACTATACCAATAACTGCATTAAATAAATGGTTCAAACAAACCATGTAAGACAAAAGATTTTTGGATTGGATTAAAACAAAGAGATACAAGTATATTCTGTCTATAAGAAAAACCTATAAGTTATGACATAGATAAGGTCAAGTTAAAAGAATGTTATGAGATATAACTTGCAAACGCTAAGCGAAAGAAAGCTAGATATAAATATCAAAGTAAAACTCAGAAAAAGGACATCCAGAAACTTGCCACATAGTGATAAAAGAATAAAGTCACCAGAAGAACTAACAATACAAAATGTGAGCTTCCAAACACATGAAGCAAAAGCTAATAAAACTGAAAAGAAAAATAGGGCAAATCCAATTTGGAGTTGGATGGAGATATTAACACGCCTCTCTCAGTAATGAATAAAACATGTAGACAGAAAACTGCCAAGGGTGTAAAACTCCTGAATAATACCATAAATATTTCTTCCTGATTAACAGCTATGGAAAACTTCTTACCAACATCAGAACACAGACTCTTTTCAAGTATACAAGAACATTCGACAATATATATTACAGTTGGCACATAAAACAAACCGTAAATTCTTTAAAGAACTGAAATCACATAAAGTATGCTATCTATCATGGCGTTACAGTTTATATCTAGACATTCCCCAAAGCTCATAGGTGAGGCTTTTGAGGATGATTGGAAAATGGGTGTGTGTTATTCATCAGTAGATGTAAAGCCTGTTAAGAGGTAAAGCCTGGCTGGAGGAGGCGGGTCACTGGAGGTGAGTCCAAGAAGGGTCCATCTCCCTCCCCCCTCCCTTGATTGCTCTCTGTTTTCTGCCAGCCACATCAAAAGCTCTTTCTTCTTTGCTATGCCCCTCTGCCTTGGAGCCAGCTGACTTGGGACTGAAATCTCTACAAACTGTCAGCCAAAATAAACCTTTCCTATTGTATTTATGAAGTGTTGGGTATTATGTCTCAGCAATGAGGACATACCTACAACAAATGGAAGTAAAGCAGATATCAGTATCAGATTACCTAGAAGATTCCAAAATATTTGGAAAGTAAACAATGCACTTGTAAATAACCCATGAGTCAAAAAGAAGTAAATTAGGAAATATCTTGAATTAACTGAAAGGAAAACACAACATGAAAATCTGTGAACTAGTTTAGAGAAATGTATGGGATTAAATGTTTATATAATAAAGACAAAAGATCTAAAATCAACAATCTAACATTTCACGTTAAGAAATTAGTAAGAAAAAGAGAATAATGAATCCAAATTTTGTAGCAAAAGAGTAAGAACAGGAATTAGTAAAACCAAAAACAGAAAAACACAAGAAAAAAAATCAATCAAACCAAAAGCTTGTCCTTTAAAATTATTTACAGAACTGATAAACCTCTAACCAGGGTGTCCACAGCGGGAGAGGGCACCAAATATTAGTATCATAAATGAAGGAAAAGACATCACTACAGACCCGACAAATATTAAAGGGCTAATAAAAGAATACTATGGGGCTAGAAGTATAGATCAGTGATAAAGGGCTTGCCTAGCATGCCCGAGGTTTGATCCCTACCATTGCAAAAAAAGGAGGGAGAGAAAGAAACAGAAGACAAAAAGAGTAAGAAAAGAAGAAAAAGAAAAACAGTACTACCAACAATGCAATACTTATCTATGTGACTACTTGTATTACATTCAGTTTTGTGATGCAGAAAATAAATATGTAAGTGTTTAGGCCCTATAATTTCCATCATAACTATTCTACTTTGCTATTATGCTGCAAAAGTAGCCATGGATGATAAGTAACAAATAGATATGGCTATGTTTCTTTTTTCTTTATTTATTTATTTTTTTTTTTGCAGCACCAGGGATTGAACTCATGACCTTGTGCTTGCCAGGCAGGCGCTTAGACCACTGAGCTAGATCCCCGGCCCTGGTGTTTTTGAGACAGGGTCTTACTATGCCATTCAGGCTGGCCTTGAGCTCACTTTGTAGCCCAGGCTGGTCTCGAACTCACAATGATCCGCCTGTCTCAGCCTCCCGAGTGCTGGGATTATAGGCGTGAGCCACCACGCCCGGCTTAATGTTGTATTTTTTTTTTTTTTTTTTTTTTTGTGGCACCAGGGATTGAACTCACAACCTTGCACTTGCCAGGCAGGCGCTTAAGCCACTGACATGGCTGTGTTTCAGAAAACTTTATTTACAAGAAAAAGTTGGTAGCCTGTGGGTCTTAGTTTTCTGATAACTGCCTTAGATGAAATAGACTAATTCCTCAAGTGATAAAAACTATCACTGGAGAAGAAACAGGTTATCTGAATATATTCTAGGTATGTACTAGGGAAATCGAATTTGTAATTCAAGTCTTTGCAAAAAAGGAAAACTGAAGATCTAGGCAGTTTTACTAATTAATTCTACCAAACATTTAAAGAACAATTAATACCAATTCTTTGCCCTACCTTCCACAAAACTGAAGATAAGAGAACACTTTCCACCAGGATTTAGCTTAGTGGCCTAAGTACCTGCCTGGCAAATGCAAGGTCATGAGTTCAATCCCTGGTGGGGCGGCGGGGGATGACTTTCCAATTCATTTTATTATGTTTTTTTGTTTGTTTGTTTTGCAGCACCGGGGATTGAACTCACGACCTTGTGCTTGCCAGCAGGTGCTTAGACCGCTGAGCTAGATCCCCAGCCCAATTCATTTTATAAATGAAGGATTTCTTTTATATCAAAACCAGACAAAGGCATCGAAAGTTATACATTGCTGGCAGGAATGAAAAACGGTATTAATATGCCTTGTGAACACAGACACAGAAATCTTCAACAAACTATTAGCAAGTTGAATCCAGCCATATATAATAATCACAATACATCACAACCATTTAGTACTTGACCTAGGAATGCAAAACTGGCTCAACACTCAGAAATCAATGTAATGGATTCTAATGTGCTAAAGAAGAAAAACCAAATGACCAACTCAATAGATGCATAAAAGTCATTTGACAAAATCCAACATCCATTCATGATTAAAAACAACAATGACTTCAGCAAACTAGGAATAAAAATGAGCTTTCCTGACCTGAAAAGATGAATCCCACAACTAACATCATACTGAAGGGGAAAAGACAGAGTGAACACTTCCCAGTAAGGTCAAGAACAGGACCTATCTCACCTTCTCACTGCTCCTATACTGAAAACCTTGGTGAGAGTAATAAAGCAAGACAAAAATAAATTAAAAAATTGAAAAGGAACATAATTATATTGACTGATGACATAATTAGTTGCATAGAAAATCCTAAAAATAAAAAAGTTTATAAAATATTTAAAACTATTCAGTAAATGCAACAAAATCACAGAAGACAATATGAAAAAAAAAAACCAATTCTATTGCCACAAACTAGCGGTGAATAATTGCAAATCAAAAATTTTTAAAGAATATATTTCAATAACTGCAAAAATGTAAATGTTTGGGGAATAAATATTATATATATATACATGCACATATATATGTATATATTTCTATTTGCTGAAAACTATTTTTAAAAGACTAATTAAAGAAAACTCAAATGAGGAGGTAGACCTATGTATGGAGTAGACGATCAATATTGTTAAGATATGAGTTTTTCCCAAATTGGTCTACAAATTTAACACAATCCTGATCTAGATACTAGCACACTTCTGTACAAATTGACAACTCTAAAACGCATGTGGCAAAGGTAAAATAAAGAACTTTTAAAAAATCAACAGGAAGAAAAACCCAGTTTTTAAACATGGGTTAAACGATTTGAATAAACACTCCATCAAGGATATGCAGATAGCCAAAACATGAAAAGATGTCCAACATTATTAGTTATTAGGGAGCTAAACTTAAAACCACAGTAAGATACCTCTATATGACTATTATATGGTTAATTTCAAAAAACTGACAATGCCAGCATTTAGCAAGGATATAGAACAACTCTAACCACCATGCACTGCTGGTGGGAATATAAAATGGTACAGACGCTTTGGAAAACAGCTTTGCAGTTTCCGATAAAGTTAAATATATAGTTAGACGGGATCCGTAATCCTATTCCTAGGTATTTACCCAAGATAAATGAAAATGTATGTTCACACACAAACTGGAAACAACCCAAAAGCCCTTCAACTGGTGAATGGTTAAACAAACTGTTGGCCTTCAGACAATGGCATTCTGCTAAGCAATAAAAAGGAACAGACTGGCAGCAACATGGGTGAATCACAAATGCATTATGCTAAGAGAAAGAAGCCAGGCTCACAGACTGCACACTGTATGAATCCATTTATGTTACATTCTAAAAGGCAACGACTGTGGAGAAGCCTAAGGAGGGTTAGGGCCTCCGAAGCGGGGACACAGAGGGGTTCCCAGGGTTTACAGAAACTTACTACATCTTAATTGTGGACATGGTTACATGTGTCTATGTGTGTGTCCAAACTCGCAGGGAGATTTCTTTTGCCTGTATATAAACTTAAGTGGATTTTTCTTTTATGAAAAAGAGGGGCTATAAGCATTCACAGATAGATACCTGGTATTAAAACTATGTACCAGGCACGTCTCATTGAGTAGGAAAAGCAAAGAAAGTAATTTCTTCCCTTGACTTCCAAGACAGCTCTATGGGAACCAAGAACTCTTTGTAAGACCCAAACTGAGGAACCCACTGCACTACATTGTTACTAAGTATACTTATTGGATTCCTAGGCAAGGCAGACCTAGGAGTTCAAATCCTGCCTCACCCATAGACTTCGTACCTCCCATTTCCTTATTTCCTTCTTTAAAAAGGAAGTAATGCTCCCACCTAACTGTGTGGTTATGGGAATTAATATAAGGCCCCAGGGCAGCAGTTGGCATCTGTTCTAGAACTAAATGGACACAGTTACTCCATTTGTCACTGCGGCCACACAGTGCTTGGGGTTACCTCATAAATCTTGGTTTGCTTGATGCAAACACTCCAGTGTGGCCCAAGGAGTCCAAATTTGCATAATAAGTAGCATACTAAATATAAGCAATATATGTGGGGGAGATTATTCTTGTACTAATAACCCATGATGTGTCAGAGTGCCTCCTTGTCTCACAGTGAGAGCGGCCGCTGACAGAGCTAGAGCTAATTGTTATTCATATTAACAGTAACAAACCTTAACATGTCCATACTGCTGTCCAGCTGAGAAGCACTCTCAGACCCATTAGGTCCTCACCTCATCATGACAAGTCAGGGAAACTGTTATTTGCAGGCAAGCAAGGTGACAAATGTCTATATGCGGAAGGCGTCATTTATAATCATATTAATACCAAGCATAGCCCACCGCTGCAGTCAGATGGACTAGGAGATTCACAAATGTTTAATGCAAACCCAGAAGACAAACGTGGAGCTACAACCACAGCCGTCACTGAAGCCTTCCCTGCCTGGAATTCTCGTCCTACTGTAAATTTAGAATAACGCATCATCAATCTGGCAAATATTACGATTCACTTTTTTTTCTTTTTGGCAATGCCAGAGATGGAAGCCAGGACCTTGCACACACTAGGAGGGTGTTCCACTTGTGAGCTATACCCCCCAGCCTGATGAAGCTCTTTTCATTCAGAACTCAAGGGCCCTGCCCTTAAGACACTCAATATTCTAGTTGGGTGTGGGGGTGCTACACCCGTACTTCTAGCACGCTGGGAGGCTGAGACAAGAAGACCGCAAATTCAAGTCTAGCCTGGGCAACTCAGCGACTTAGAAAACCCTGTATCAAAATAAAAATAGAAGGGCTACCGAGGAAGCTCAGCCAAAGGCCCCAGATTCAAGCGCCCAGCAGTAGAAAACAGGAGCAATAGTTCAGTGGTTCACAGGCCCTACAGGGTGGGCCTGCAGTACATCATGGGCCTTCACGGGCTTGAGGAGTAGCACCGAACAAAGGAAGGCCCGCACACTCACACTGACCACATGACTCGTGCCCAGTGCCAGAACTCAAAAGCCTGCCAAATGTCTTCCCCAAGCAGCACGAGCCCAGGGTGGCTGTGACCTCACCAAGCTCACATCATCACAGCTGTTTTCCTACCATCTTGCAGAGCATGCTTAGGAAGGCCGACAAGTGGTCAGAGGCAGAAAAACAAAAGACCAAACAATAAACAGCTGCGGTCAGAAACAAGTGATTGAGGGAATGGGACAAACATGAGTCCCCATCAGAATTCCCTCTTGTAGGACTGGCCTGAGCAGCCAGTCCACACTCTGGACCCTTACTGCAGAAAGGCCACATAATCCCGGCTGGGTCCTCTCAGGTGTGGGCGGTCAGCTCCATCCAGGCAAAGAAAACAAGAGAGGCAGATAAACAAAGTGACCGCCGGTCTCTCTGCCCTGGGAATTGTCAATATTAGCCGCAGGACATGCTTGTTTTTCCCTTTGCACTTTTGGAACATGCTGAATTCACCTGCACCAGGAAACTTTTTTCCCTGGGAAATAAGCAGACGCCCCTGTGAGCTCAAGAGGGCTTTTATGAGCACAACCAGTTCTCCTCTGCTGAACAAAACACACAGATGGTCACTCACAACATCACACCCACTTCCAGGGTAAGTCACCTATAAAGGGGCAAACAAACCAGGAGAACAGCACCACAGCCTCCTCCCAGGAGTCCGAGTCCTCATCTTCAAAAAGAAAGATCTCTGTGGGCCGGGAATCTAGCTCAGTGGCCTAAGCGCCTGCCTGGCAAGTGCAAGGTCATGAGTTCAATCCCCGGTGCTGCAAAAAAAAAAAAAGAAAGGTACGTTATATCGAGCAACAGCTCCAGCCCTGGGCTCGAGTCTCCCATGGGTGAGAGCAAGAAAACCAGGCCTCACTGGTGATGGAGACTCCATGGTGGTCAAAAAGCAGAGGCAGCTGTGAGTATATCCTCCTGTGCTTTGATTTCTCCCAAATGACTCACAAAGGCATTCAGTTCTGCCTCTGTGCATCTCCTTTGGAAAGGGTTTTATAAATATTTTGATGAATCAACACGTCAGGACTCATTTGTGTGTTCATGCTAAGTCGTTGAACAGTGACAATGTATGAAGCTTACCGCATCTAAATACACCAGGGTACATCAGGTGCTTAGTTTTGTTTTCCAGTTTGCTTTTGCACACGCATATAACCTCACCTGCTCCTTCCCCAACAGCCCTGTGAGGAACACCAGGTAGGGACTGTTGTACCCATTCCACAGATGAAGAATCGGAAACAAGACACATGGTACACAAACTTATACAACTTGTTAAGCTAGAGGTCTTCACACTTGTAGGTTGAACATGTCCCCACCACTGCCCAGAGAAGCCACTGGCTTGGTGAGAGATTTGCAAATGGCCCATTCTCATGATCTCTGATAAAAAATAAATAAAAATAAAATTTGAAAAAAGCCTCTGCAGCCATCAAGGAACACAGACCCTTCTTGGTAGCCCTCAGGTTCTCCATACTATTGCACACTGATTCATCCAAGTAGTTAATTTAAATAAAATACCAATGTCTGTGAATTGCCCAGACATTCTGATCTAACTGGACTGGGATAAGGTCTAGTAAATATTTTATTAAAAGTTCTTCCATCCTTGAAGACCTCTAGCCTCCAGCCCTCTTAGGTAATAAGTAACGGAGCTGACTACAACACTTGAGTGATAATCCATAAAGAGGGAGGAAGTACAGGGAGGTTCCAATTACAAAATCCAGTCTGTCCATCGCCTGTAGCAAACTGACACTGAGAGCCAGGGCAGATGCCAGTGAAGGAAAATTCAGACTTATTTACAACAAAGCAGATTACCAAATGCAAATTAAAATCCTGCACACTGTTTAAGTGCTAAAGAGATGAAAAGTGGAGGTCAAACCATCCTGGTCCAGAAGCGGGGGCTTTGGCAGAGCCTAACTGCCAGATCCGTGCCCCCCATCGGTCTCCATTTACCTCCAGGCAGGGACTGTCTAAGGAAAGAGAAAACAGTTGTGTGCACACTGCTGAATTAAGGATTTTTATTGCTTGTCAGGACTGCAGGTCTGCATTCATTTGCATACATTTGCACTGTATTCCCTGTAGAATGAATGCACAGGGATCCAGAAAAAGCCTCGCTTACACTTTCATATTCCTACTGCCTTCTGCAGAAGCCACTCCGATGATCCATTCAGGGGTGGCCAGGATGAACCCCTGTGTTATTGCTGACTCTTGAAAAGAACTAAATTTCGGGGGGGGGGGGTCCCATGGTGTCTACAGGACCATGAGTCTCCTTGGCAAGTGGTCCAATTCCACTTGTGTGCAGCCAGGCACTGCAGTTTGGATCCAGAACATCGGCTGAAGGTTCATGTGGTAAAGACAGTCCCCAGGGTGGGGAACGATCAAGCATTTAGGAGGGGAGCCTAGTGAAAGGTTCTTAGGTTACTGGACTCCCAGAAGGGACAGTGGGACCCCAGAACCTTCCTCTGTCTCTTTTACTTCCTGGCCGTGAGGTGAGCAGATAAGCTCAAGGCAACACAGCCAGCCAACCACAGACTGAAACTGCCAGAACCGTAAGCCAAAATAAACCTTTTCTCAATTAACTGTCACAGACCTCTTGTTATAGTGACAGAAAGCTGACTCACCATGGTAGTGAAAAATGCATTCAATTCTCAAAACTACTTCTCAGGGAAGGAATGCTTTTGTGGTGGGTAAAAGGAAATGATTGACATTGTAAGACAGCTTTGGAAATGGGTACAAGCCCATATGGCCCCTCTCTTCCCCTCCCCTTCCCTCTTCTCTCATCCCCTCCCCTCCCCTTCCTTCTTCCCCCATCCCCTCTCCTCCCCTCCCCTCCTTTCCCCTCTCCCTTTCCCCTTCTCAGCCACCAAGATGAGCAGAGAGGGCTCATCACTGTTTTATTTCAGTGATAATGAGGGACATCCTGATATGTCTGTCAAAATATTTCAGACTACTAATCATCACAATTAATAGGAACAGGACAGAAACCAATACACTGGAAGACATGCCTATGTTACACATCAAAACCAAGGGCAAATATTTCTCCAATTATTCTTTAAGGGAAAATACTCAGCCAGTTAAAAAGCTGCAATCTGAGTTGCTTCCACGTGTGGCTAATAATGTGAATAACGATGTGTTTACTTGTGAAAGGGTTAGCCTGAGGTACCAAAGAAATATATAGCAGAGCTGGAAATGAGCGTTTCTCACTGGAAACAGGTAGCTAGCTAGAGATAGGGACTGGGGAATTATCTTACAAGCCATTTCTCAAAATACCTTGGGGTACTTGTTAAAAATGCCAATGTCTCCATCCAACTGCAGGCCTAATGAATCAGACCAGCAGGCTGCAGGACGGAGCTGCATTTTATAATCTCCCTAGGTGGGTGCCATGTCTCAGAACTATCTGGCCTGGATAGTAGGTTAGAGGCTTCGGGATGGACCAGAAGACCAAATATACACATCCACAGGAAGAAGGAGTCAAAATGAGCCACCCCCAGAGACAGGGAAAATAAATTAATGATTCAGGAACTGCAGCCGGCAATCCATACAAGAACAATAAACGAATCGGAGATCACGGCAAGGGCTTGGCAGGAGATAAGCAGCCGGAACAGAGGGACCTGTTCGGTGGTTTTATAGAATCAGAAGCCTTAGTGAGCCACGAGCCCAGCCACACTGCCTTTCTAAAATTTGAGAGTCTCCTTTCTTCAGCATTCCATGTGGCCCAATTTTACACAAACTCAAGCAGCTGCTGGGCCTAAATCAATCGGTCACATCACTTACTTGCCTTCTGTCACTCTCAGCAAAGAAACAATAGGATTCGCTGACTTTACTGGGGGACCTTAAGTCAAAGCCCCTCTCAGGCACATCATGATGCATTTGACCTCAAGCCTTCCCACATCTCATTAATAGGAGTTACAAGTGGAGAAAGTGCACCTGTATTGCTGGGCCACCTCAATGACACAGGGCCATCCCATGTGCCAGCATGGATCCTCAAAACGATGACTCGTAACAGACACATACAAGAGACCTTATCTGGGAAACTGATTTTCACTGGCACAGACTTTAAGGGCTTTCTTAGCCTCTTTGTGTTTGTCTATTGTGTTTATCAAGTGGAGGGATATATTTTACACACTACCCATGAGAACAAAGAATCAGGAGGCAACAGGAAAATTCCAGGTTGTAAACCAGGGAGATGTGTTCCAACAGTGCCCGCAAAGTTTTCAAAACTTCAGAAATTCATTCTCACCTACCCTTAGTATTTTCAATGGCGCACTAGCATCCTCACACACAAACCAATAAATCATAAGCCATTCACTCTACGAGTAAGTGCAGTTAAGTTGAAAAATGTTCCCAGATCTGTTTTCACATGGGGACTATTAAAAGACCATTTTCTTGTTCCCTTTCATTAATTCTGAAAACATTTACTGGGCACTATACTAGAAATGAAGGACAAGATGTAATCAAAAGTAGACAGGGTCCCTGCTCCAATGCTCCATGGTACCAAGAGGCAGGATGGGCATGAAAGTGGAGACCTAGACTGTAATCCCAGCACTCTGAGAGCTGAAGCAGGAAGATCACACATTCAAGTCAGTCTGGGCAACTTAGTGAGACTCTGTCTCAAAATAAATAAAAGGGTTGGGTGTGTAGCTCAGTGTGAAGACCCTGAGGATGGGGGCAGAAGTAGACAGACAGACACCTGAATCCTTCCATTCACTGCATACAGTGTGTAAGAGAATCTTTAAGCACCCCAATACTCATTCATTATCAACCCCAGGAAGTAAACTAGACTGCATAATATACCCATTAAACAGACTTTTAAAATAAAGGCTTAAGACTCGACTTGCCATCTGCACACTTGCAGCATATGAAAGTCTGAAATCCACCTAGGTTTCCCTTGCCTTATCTATGACTGTTGTACAAAAGAGCAAAATCTGAAGTGCCCCTTCTTTGAGGGAAAATGGTACGGAAGGCTGGAACAGCAGAGGAGAGAGGAAGCTAAATCACTGGCTCTCTGGGGCCAGCCCTTCTTTGCTCTTCTTTGCTGGTGTCTGGTCCATGCTAGAGCATGGAATCTTGGTCTTAATAAAGACCAACCAGAGATAAGGCCACAAAGCAGAGACATGACTTTGTCACGCTAAGCATAATTAAATTCTCATAAACCAGACCCTGCCAGCCCATTTGCTTCCACTACTATTTATCCTACTTGTTATACAACTGCGTCAAGCCAGAAAGGGCAGACACTGCTTGTGATGAACAAGATTTAAACTCATTCTGTGGACCCAGGAAAAGGTTAGCTGGATGGTTCAGCCAGGAAAAGAGATCAGCCCCACAGCCAAAAGTTGTAGGGGCCCGGGTAACATTGGGGAGCTTCTGGCCATCTCTGAGAAGCTCGCTACACCACTGCTATACTTGCCTTAAAGTCATGAAGCAGGTTAAGGATGTCTAAATTATTGGCCAGCAGTGAGTTTTGTAGAGCAGTTTTCATTTCCTTGGCACCCTAGGGAGAAATGAGGTCCATGGGGACTTTCACTTATAAGTAAACACAGCTTGTGAATACTCTTGGGTGTCACCTGTTGTCATGTCCTAAGGGACTTATCCACAAGACCAACCCTGCCATTGAGTGTCCCTCACCTCCATTACACCCATACACCACCTCTCTGTGCTAAGACTTCCACTGTCACTGCCTCTGTGCTCACCAGAACCTGATGAGATTACCTAGAAACAAACAGCAACGTGGCAGAGGAAACGCCAAATACTAACAAATCATACAGTGATGGCGGGCGACAGTCCTGCTGTCAGCTGGAAGAGGGAAGAGCGGATAACCTGCATGTAGGCATGTTGCTCTGTTGTGATCAGTGAGCATTCTTCTGGTGCTGGCCCTGCCTGCAAAAGAGATTGGGGCCCACACCTTAGGAAAGCATCAAAAGAGACAAGAAATCAGAGCCAGGTGTCAAGGAACCCAAGGCTCTATGCTTTAAAACATGGAGGCGAATCACAAAGAAGGCTCCTGGGAGGTGTCAAAATCAAGTGTAATGCTTTGGAAATGAAATGTCCCCCAAAGGGTAAAGGCTTGGTCTCCAAAGCAGCAAGACTCAGAAGTGGGGCTTTTCGAAGATGAGTGGATCATGAGGAGATCAACTTTATCAGTGGAATTATCCACTGATGGATTTATAATTTGATGGCATCATTGGGAGGCAATGGAGACTTAAAGGTGGGACCTAGCTGAAGAGAGTGGGCCATGGGGGTGTGACCCTGGGGACTATATCTTGTCCCCAGCCTCTTCCTCACTTACTCTCTGGCATTCTCATGCTCTTGCGTGCTCTCATTCCCAGAAGCACCATGAGACGACCAGTTGTCTTCTAACAAACCCTTCCGTGGAGAATTTCTGCCTTGCCACAGGCTGAAAGCAGGGAGGCCAGCAGACCATGGACTGCAACCTCTGAAGCCATGAAAAAAAAATCACTAGCTGCTTCCTTAAGTTGTTTTTCTCAGGTATCTTGTCATAGCAGCAGGAAGCTAATACTGCAGGGCAAAAAATTACCTCTGGATCATGCCCAGTGGATCTCAAATCCAGCCTTTCTATGGTAGGCACTGTGATGGTTAATTTTGTTCAACTTGACTGGGCTAAGGGGTACTCAGAGCTGGTAAAGCATTATTTCTTGGTGTGGGTAGGAGGGTGTTTCCGGGAGAGCTTAGAATGTACACTGACAGACTGAGTAAAGAAGATCTGCCCTCAGCAATGTGGGCAGGCATCTCCCAGCCCTGAGGGTTGAAAAGAACACAATGATGGAGGAAGAGATCAGGAATGCTCGCTTCTTGATCTACACCATCTGGCTTCTCCTGCCCTGAGACATCAGCGCTCCTGGTTCTTGGGTCTCCAGACTCCAGGATTTACCCAGCAGCCACCATGCCATTGCTTATGGTGCCAGACTCGACTGAGCTAAGTCACCCCCGTCCTACCTCCCTAGTTCTCAGACTTGGGACTGGGCCTGAACCAGACACCACTGGTTCTCCTGATGCCCTCAGCCTGCAGATTCCAGACTCTGTCAGTTTCCATAACCATGTGAGCCAATTCCCACAATAAAGAGATGATGGATAGATCAATGGAATGATGGATGGAACATTTGGAAGCTTTGTCCTTTTGAGAATATATATATGGTGAAAGGGGGAGTATTAATGTACGTTAATGTAATCTTATTGGTGATTTGTCTAGAGAAGATTGATTAATACAAACACTTGATTCTTCTGTTAATGTTCTACGTTAACATCTCCACCAGGAACATGGACCCCCAGGGAATACAGGAAAGCAGGAGCCTTGTGCAGCTTCATGTACCACACCCAGCAGGACACCCTTGGATAAGAACTTTTTGTCTCCTTGGGTAAATCTCACTATCCTAGGTTCAGCATATCCCCAGCCTAACAACTTGGAGTGTAACTTTAGCATCTTCTTGAAGTAGGATTCCAGAGAAAATATTCTAACACTATCATCCACACAGCAGAGGCCCACAGCCTCATTCCGCAAGGCTGGCCCAACAATAAAGGAAAAGATGGAAAACTGCTATGTTAAGAAACTCAAAATAAAGGTATCAGGGAGCGCTCAGTTATTCCTACATCAAATGCACCGATTCCTAAGGGATGGAGTCATCCAAGCTGAATAAAATTTCTGCCTTGTGATTAGAGCTCTGCTTAGAAATGTTCCCACCCATCTCCCACCAGCCCACTCGACTGTCACACCCCTTCTCTCTCTCTCGTGCTCAGTTTCTCTCCTTCCCTCTTCCCAGGCCTCCTCTCTTCAGTCAATCTCTCCTCTCCTGTTAAAAGTGGCCCTGGCTGCCAGACAGCTATGACACATGCCAACAGAGAACCAGCTACTCAGCTGGAAACCCAGCTCCCAGGAGTTGTTTCTGGTTCACGCATTTCATTGAATGCATTTAAATACATTATATGCAGGCCCCTGGCTATATGAGGCATGGAGAGAAGCAAGCACTCCTCCTGCAACTCCCAGCAGCACACAAGGGCAGGTGCAAGTGTGTGTGCACATATATACAACACGTATACATCCACACACATAAATATGCACCTATGTGCATACGCGTATGCACAGAAGCATACATATCACACACACACACACACTACACACACATTTGCACATGCACAGTCATACAGACACAGATGTGTACACACACACACCCCCACACCAACACACTCAGTGGGCAACATAGTAAAACCGAGTAAGCCTGTGCCAAGGGAGAAAATGCAGGTGCTAAAGTTGTGAAAGAAACACTGGGCCGGCAAAGCCAACTCTCCCTTGCAGTGAAAATGGGCTCCAAAGAGTAAAGAAGAATGGCAAATGAGCAACCCTTCCAGCATCTCAGCACCCCGCTAAACTCCAGGCTTCAGCCAGCCACCTAAGCACCCCTGCTCCTCCAGGCCCATCCAGCTGCAGCTACTCCTCCCACCTATTGCCAGCCTCACACCTAGAACATGAGCTACTGTGGTTTATGAGCAATGTCCTGGCATCAAACTGCCCAGATTAAAGTCTGGCTTGGCTACTTCCTGGGCTGGGCCTTAGACATCCACTTCCTCCTCTGTAGCAGAGGTAAAGGACAGCATCTGCCCTCAAGGCCTGGGGAGAAGATGGAGGAGAGTCCCTAGTGACACTCCTCAGCAAAGGTTGGCCCCTTTCCCCAGATCCATCTCCACCTCAGCTAAGACAGCAAGATGCTTCATCTCCCTGCACCCAATCTACACACAGGTAAACTGAGGAGCAGAGCAGCGACTAGCTCTCATGCCGTATTTGCATGCAAATTCCCAAGGGCAACCACATGGTCCCTTCACCTGGCTGGAGTCTCCTTTCTTCAGGCTGCTCTTCCTGCAGCCAGTCGCTTGCTGTGGACAGACCTTGCCAAAACACTGTGTTCATCCCAGCCCTGCTCCATCCCAGAGCCCACAGTGCACCCAGCCCCCTCGCAGTCTGGGCTCCTCGCTTCCCTGGCACGAGCCCTCTGCCCCTGGGCCGGGCTTCATCTGCACTCTGCTTCCTTCAGGCTCACCCCCAACCCAAGCCTCGGCTGCCCTGACTGTGCCCTTCCCTCCTCCAACTGCCTAAATCCTACAATGCCTCCGGGCCCTTCCAGTCCTGGCCACTGTCCCCCAGGCTCTAGGAAGCTTCAAAGGTTGGCTTGCCCACCTAGAGCCCCCCACGGTAGTCGCTGGGATTGCGCACCTCAGCGACTGCCAGACCCCACCAGATAGCATCAGAGGCCTTTGGGGCAATATTGTACCCTTGGGACACACCAGAGTTTCTCAACCTCCACACTGTTGACATTGGATTGGGTAATATGGGGCAAAGGGGGGTTATCTTGTGCATTGCAAGAAATTTAGCAGCATCCTGGTCCCCCACCCATAGCATGCACATGTGAACATACATACATACATATACACACACACACACACACACACACACACACACACCACTCCCTAAATGTCTCCAGATGCTGTCAAATGAGAATCCCTGGGATAAATAAACCAGTATTCATAGGTAACAGAGTCCAGGTTATTTCCTTCTTTTTATTTCCCCCAAATAACTAGTGCAAAGCCGTGCACACAACAGACACCATATGAACCTCTGGGATGCACAAGCACGTGCATGACACAGGATGAGGTGGTGAGGCAAAGGGCGTGACAACGCCATGGAACAGCACTGGGCACAGGGACCTCCTTGTACCCGGAAAACCCAGGCTACAGCAGATGTAAAACCCCAGATCCCTTACGATTATGACAAGAAAGAACCAGAATCTGAATCAAGGAAGAGCTCAGGGAATGAGAGCCTGGGTGTGCAAGGCAGGGCTCAGTAACAATTTAGAGAATGAGTCATTCCTGCCCCAGGGCACTATTTATAGGGGAAAAAATCACAAGTACACAGGGAAAGGCTGCTCCCCACATAGGCCGGGATACCCCATTTCCACCCAGTCTGTGCTCTGCTTCACTGCTTTGCAAGTGCAACAGGTTTGAACTGGGAGGTTGTGCAGAGCCCAGGGAAGGACGTGGGGCTTGGAGTCACGTGCACAGGAGTCCTCATCCAGGCACGTGCGTGATCAGCCCAGAGGTCTTTGCTGAGAGGTCTCTGGGAGCTTCCATTGCTCGATCTATAAAACGCGGACAACCACAGAGGGACCCTGTGGGGCTTTACTGAGGCAGGTGATGCAAATGAGTGTACACAGCAGGTATTTAGTAACCAACTGTACTGTTTGTGCTTCTCTGGGCTAACTGGAGAATTTGATAGTCTCATTTCTAATCAACAAAGTTAAGAAATACAGAACATGGCTCTGTACTGAACTGGTCTGCCCCTCTCAAGAGAATCCGTATCTTGGTTTTCTCTGGAAAAAAAGATCAACGAGATTACAAATTGGCAGAGTGCCCAAGCCACTTTAGACAATAATCCTACCTAAACAGAGGCCCAGAAAGGTTAAGTGACTCACCCAATGTCACAAAGCAAAAGGTGAGCCTTTTGGACTATATACCTAAATATCTATTTTCCCATAAAACCTTCCATCACTAGAAAGGCAGGTTACCTCAGCAGTAATGGCTCTCAGCCCAAAGGGGAAAGGCGTCCAGTGCTGGTGGCCTGGTACCACCGGGGCAGACACTCTGGCTAACGCTGCATCTCCTTGGCCTCTGGCCTCAGTGTGGTCTGAACAAAGTGAGCTCAGCCCCACAAGGTCCACAGAGTGACTGTTTCCAACTGAGATAAGAAAGAAGTCAGGCAGCTTTCCTGTATCCTCCAAGTCCTCCACAGAGCCCAAGGCCCCTGCCTTGCTGAGCAGTCTGGCATTGTAGGGTCACAGGAAGCAGCTCCTGGGGATTCCTCTTCCCAAAATTTCTCCTCGAAGACCTCAGTCAGTATCACTCTGTCCAGAGCATGTGGTGAGGCTCAGAAACTGTAGTGCTGCACACTCCAAGGTCCCAGCAGAAACACGCTGTTAGGCAGTGGAGCTGCTAACTCCCTTCAATCCACCATAAAACATTCCTCAAAATTCACCAGTCAGATGGCTCATGGCCTGCTTGTGACTTCTCTCCTTGCTCAGCTCCAAGGTGAAAATCTCCCTCTTTGAAGACCACTCGTTGAAGCAGAGTGAGAAATCCCCCTCCTTTGTGTTCTTCCAGCCAAATCCGATCCTAAAACCCCCATAAGCCACTTCTCAGACATCCCATTTCCTTGCAAGGGATCCAGGTTTGGGGGGAAATCAATCACAATGCCCCAGAGCCAGCTACATGAAAGTGTTCATTTCTGCTTTCAGTGCTGGCATGTCTTTCCTTTTTCATGTTTTTTAGAAGCAACTAGAAGGTAAGAAAATCATGAAATATGCATGTGGATATGGATTGTGGGCAGCAAAGATAAAGCAGCACAGTTCTTATCAGAATGAGAAAAGAGATGTAGGCTTCTGACACTGAAATAAGACCTAGAATCATCCATCCGCACTTTAGCCAAGGATATCGGTCACCGTAAATGACCTTATCAGTTCAGCCTCTCAGTACTGAGATAGATAAAAAGATAAAATACAGAAGAACTGCCAGAAAACGCTTGTTTACCTCATCCCTCTTCCATTCCTCTTGTATCTACCCCATTAATCAGCCAGATTTTAAATCACTAAGTTTGCTATGAATGCCAAAAAACCAATAATCTAGAAGCCAAGAAAATACCATAGATTTCAGGTGTGACCTAAGAGAAGTCATTCGCAATCTATGC
>RJWT010012612.1:9210-22434 GCA_004365215.1 Cuniculus paca
AAGTTTTTGTTGTTTATAAGTCAATCAACTAGTGATATTTTGTTATAGTACCCTAAGCAGACTATGACAGAACCAGAAACCAATGGAGGATGAGGGGTGGGTATTTCAAGAACATAAAAACTATACAAAAGGATACATGCCACAAAATGTCTCCCCCTACATAATAGGTTTTAAGGGCTGGAGACTGCTTAGTGGATCTACATGTAAGAAGTACAGAAATGAATCTTTCCCAATAGGAAAGGTGTCTTCCACAAAGGCCCCATTATAATCCCAGGAATGCAGGCCCCTCCTTGCTGCAGACTTACCTGTCGCCTCTGCCTTTGGTTATGTTCACCAGCTTCTCTATGCCTCCTGAGTCAGCCAAGGCTTTGGCGTTCTCCATGTTTTTGCTTGTCACCTCATGCAGGGCACAGCAGATGGCTGCCATGGTCTCGTCAGACAGTATGCTGGGGCCATTGCCACCAGGAAGCCGATTGACCAGGTCTCGCATGGCGTATTTACCTGTTGAATGCAAGAGTAAATTCTACTTTCAAAAGGCATCAGGTTTTTGTTGCTGAAAAGATTAACAGGAAAATAAGAATCAAAACCTGCAGCAAAGGACAAAAGCATAAATGTGAAGAAAAAGTTAACATTTAGGACCATTTCACTTAAAGAAATGATTGATTTGTAAAACATTACTGTCAGTTGCTGAAAGAAAATGTAAAGCAATGTATAAAATATGGTAGACTAACCAAGTTGCTTTAGTTCAGCTATTTTCAGTAACAGTGAGTAATGAATTTTGATAGTAAATTTTATTCTTGATTGAATTCTAATACATCAAAAATACCTCAATTTCCTCTTGAAGCTTTTTGAAACTTATCTTTGACTCTGGACCAAGTAAGGCTGTCAAGTCTTACTTTTTATGAAATCTTCCTAGGTTTCAATATATGAACTGGGCAGAGCTGCATACTTTTGTCAATCTCAGTATGGGTATCAGTTTGACCTGACATCAGTACCAACATGTTAAGTTTTTTAAGAAAAAAAAAATGAGTAAAATTTTGCTATTAAAATTATACATTTATTATCTTCCAGGAATAATGCAATAAAAAATAAAGTACTTGATAAGGAAAGGCTAGAAGAATTCCATAGCTATTGAAGCAATTCTTTATAAATACTGAATTTCTCTCATTCCTCTCCAAAAAGAGGTTATCTTTTGCTTTTTCAGTTTCAATTACCAACTGACAAACTGGAATAAATGCACTACAAACAAAAGAAATGAACTAAAAGCTCAAGTGAATATTTTCTTAGGTTTTTGTCCCCATACTAATAATTGACTTGATGCTAAATGGCATTTTCATCCAAGACCTATTTATAAACAGCGGTAAGCAGTAGATGATGGGTTCTAACTACACACTGCCTAATTTCTAGTATGTCAAAGGGAAGGCTCTGGCTTACAGCAAACACTGCTCTGAAGAATGGAAAAACAGTGATGACACTGCAAAGCCAGAAGATGAATGTGGTATTTGAGCACTAGTGATAAGTTAGCTCTGGTAATTTTAAACAGTCACAAATGACCAAAAGGTGCATAACATGTAATTTGTCATTTTGCTAAGGCGTAACTTTAAATTGCACTCCTGGGGCTTGGAGCTCTCACTGTGCCTGAGTGAACGTGCCCCACGCTCCTCTCAGAAACTGCAGCTCCAGAGGGAGGGGTAGTCCAACTCAGCTGAGCCTGCAGTAACTTTTGTAGAGGGCTAAAACTTATTTCTAAATAGTGTGTGTGTGTGTGTGTGCGCGCGCACGCGTGCACGCACGTGCGTAAGAGACAGAGAGAGAGAGAGACTGAGACAGAGAAAGAAAGAGAGGGAAACGTCACTGAAAAGAAAGCTGTTGCTAGTGCTGGTGATGACAAGGAGAGTGAAAGGGTCAGAGAAGGGGTCTTTGGAACAGGGTACTGAGTAAAGTACAGCAAAATACTCACAGGAAGGAAAGGACCTGTGCAGGGAAACAAGGTAAAGTGATTCATGAACAGTTCAGAATGCACCAGCTGAGTTAAAAAACAACTGCTCACCGGTGCACAGATGATAGGCTAGTGACAATTAAAAATGAGCTATTCACAGAGAGCATAGGGGTGTAGTGGGAGAAGGCCAGGACTCAGAATTTCTTCTAGAGATCTTTGTACTTGGCAGTGCTGGTTTTATGCCTCATGTAATGCCCAGGTCTCTTCCCTGGTGTGGAAGATGGAAGCCACTAGAAATCAATGTTTTTTTAACATTATGAGCTCCCAAATTATACATGCTTCTTACAAGAAATTCAATGAATACAGACATAACAAAAACAACTTTAAAAATCTTCAGCATTTATCTCCAGGAAGTGTGGCATCTGAGTTGCAGCAAATCTACTGGGATCAGGTACAAGCTGGACTACGAACAGGGCACAGAGAAACCTCCTGTCCTCTTCAGAGGGATGATGTGGCTCTAAGGAACAGTGTGTTAAGGTTAATCTAGGCACTAATTTAAAACAGCAGTTCTGCCAGGCACCATTGAAGGGCTTTTGTCGTAAGTCACCACAGCAATTCTTTGAGGTAAATGTTATTGTCCTTGTTCTTTTATCCTCTCCCTCTTTCTCACATGTGGTATTTTAATATTAGTTGAATCTGGAGTCACAGGAATCCACACAAAATCTGCCCCATTTCCCTTCCTCTCGCGTCGCTGGCTATGGGGCTGGCATGGAGCGTGGCCACTTGTAAGGTGCCTTTACAGCTTCTTTCATTTCCTCTTCAGAGGCCCCACAGCTGGAACAGAGGCACTGCCAGCCCCTTTCAGAGATGGGCTGAGGAAGAATTCCTTTTACATCCAGTCCAGATGCAAGAACTGAGCCCAGGGAGTGGGGATTTTACAGGTCACTGTGGGTTGTGCGGCCAGTGAGCAGCAGGCCCAGCTTCAAGGCCAATGGAGGGTTCAGTTTTTTGTTTTTTTTTAAAACACCTCACACCCTTCTTGGGATAAGGCAATCCCTAGAGACAAGCAAGTTGCCTAGGGTGTAAAATTTACTATGGTGACACTCATTCTTGGCTTTATGCATGTGCTATCCCTACCCTTGTGCAAACTCAATAGCGAAAGCCTAAAATGTGGTGTCTTATGGTTCTTGCTTACCTTTATCTAGTCCTGATCCTGCCATGTGGTGGAAATGGCCTTTGGACACTGGTTGTGCCCTGGATTGAGGATTTACAGAGATTGGAGAGGGAAAAACTACAAAACATTCACATGCCTTCTTTTGAAATTTAGAACAAGATAGTGTTGGTGAATTAGCAGGTATCAGTGTAGAAATTGGAAAGAAAGAATTAAAAAAAAAAGGTTTTTTTGGTTGCTCAGGAACTAGATTACTCTTGGGGCAGAGATACTCAGACTATCAAACAGTACTGCAATGTAAACCGAAATTGCTGGCTTTTCTGGAAATTTACCTTCCTGATCAAAATTTAACTCATGAGCCTGCCTCCTGCTCAAAAGAATGGTTTTAGAGCAGGCTACCCAAATAGGCCAAGAAACTGGCGACTAAGGCTCAGTTGTAAATACTCTTAAATACCATATATTGATACATCAAAAGCATTTGTTTTATAAATACTGTATTTGCTTTCCTTTGTAGCTTACCTCATCATCACAACATACCTATGAGCTCCTTGTTGCGCACATCGAGAGCCATATTCCTCAAGGCAGTAGCCACAGAAGAGACAACTCTATCGTTATCCATTCTCAGAAGTTCAACAAGGATGGGGAGCCCTTTTTCTTTTCGGACAGCTGCCCGGATGTAAGCTGCAAACTAGCAAGCAAAATAAGGCAATAAGTAATGTCACACAGGGTTCCACTCTCGTATGCTACTGTCATCTAAAAAAGATATTTCTAAAAGATGAGGTAATAGATTAAATGTTTTCTTTCCAACTGAAGATTAAATTTGTGGTGCCAGTGAAGAGAAAACCATAGTCTATGAGATAGAGGCTAGATGACTGATTTAAAAAGAAATCCCACAGCCTGAAAAATCTCAAACCACCATCTGTCAGATATTTTTGTGCAGAACAGAGAAGGCAGTGATTGCTTTCTATCTCAGATACATAAACATGATTAAAGAAGGATCACATGTTTTCTTTGCAGTTGGCCCCATGCCAGGTCCAGAGGCTACGAATAGGATGGCAGAGACAGTAACCCATCACCACATGTTAAAGGAAAGCCTGTCTTTATTCAGGCATTTGTTTTTTCTGTATTCCCTGCAACAATATTTAGAGTTCAGCAACTTGTCAGAGAAATTGCTTGGAAAAAATCCTTCATCTCAGAAGAAAGGAAATTCTCCAGAAACACTGAGCATCATAAATTCATACATGCTAGTGAAGAGTAAGTATATCTGGGTGCAAAAATGCATTCTCATTCAAGATTAGGTTAGTTCTTGCTGCTGATTTATTTTTTTAAAATCCAGTCAAGAAAAAAGAAATTCTTTTGTGATTATGATGCACCATATGAATGGAAATAACATTAGTCATCAGTGATCCAACCAAAAATGGGTCTTTAATCTTGGTTTGAGCTTTGCGCTTTAACTGACATTTTTACCAATGTAAAACATCCTTTAAGATCAGGATAATTGAAAGATGATGCTCATGAAGCATCTAATATTTTCCTGCTGTGGCCAGATAAGAGGTCAGAGATCTACCAGGCCTTTGTATTATTTTGAATGTTAAAATATGCAATTGACTGCCCAATCTCTTGAAAACTAACAGAACAGATTATTTTAATAATAAGAGGAAAAGATGCCTTTTGGAGAGCTAATTGACATTCTTCATATGAAATGATACTCTTACAAATCAAATGAAATCTACAGTGGGGAAACAGACTACATGATGTGCCATAGGGTAAAGCACTCAGGCAGTCCCATCAACTTCTGTCTCCTTTGGAGACAGACCAGCTCATCTCAGCCCTAGCCCAAGCACTTTCTTCCAGAGCACTGCTCCCAAAATAGCTTCTAACTTGATAATATCTGTGGCCAATTTTTTTTTTAAGTGAGGGTCCAATATTTTGACTCATTACTTATCTTGAAATCACTTAAGTGTAATTTTTGTATTTTAAGTGAGCTTGTCATTTGACTTTCATTCACTGAATAATCCCAGAAATGAAATTCTTTTTTGTGTGTGTGTTTTCTTTCTTTTTTTTTTTTTTTGACAAGGTCTCACTCTGTAGTTCAGGCTGGCCTGGAACTCATAGTGATTCTACTGCCTCAATCTCCTGAATGCTAGGATTACAGGTGTGCACCACCACGCCCGGCCGTAAGTGAAATTCTAACAGGTTCAAACTATACATATTTTAATTATTATCATCAAATGATCCTTTGATCAAAGAAGCTGGAGATGAACACTAGTCTATAGCATGAATATTTACAAATACCTCCATGCCAGGAACTGTGCTCAGTACTCTGAATTCTTTACTTTAATCTTTACAATCACCTCATAAGGTAAGTGTCTGAGGAAAGTACAGACACAGAGATGCTAGTCTCCAGTTTGTAAGTGAGGGGCCAAGATTCAGAGCTAACACTCAACTAAACTAGCACTTTAATTAGGGAACAACTACAAAATAACCACATTGGCTTAGATAGCACTAGACCAAAGTATTTGTATACATTGAAAATAGCAACCACCTGCATAAAGCAAACTGTAGGCCTCTCAATGCTTTTCACTATCATGGAGAACGCAGTGCCAAGTGTCTCATTTTGGGAGGTGGTAGATCAAGTAGCCAAAAAACAAGCACTGTAATTACTAAAATACACTTGCTAGGAAGTTTCTAAAGGTTGAAAACGTTTCAGACAAGGACCGTCTAGCTAACATTTGAACATTTTTGGGAACTTATTCTGGTCACATTAGGAAATGCCTTCAATTTTCTTTCTTTTTTTTTTATTTTAAAAAGCAAAACAGAAAAAAAGACAAATGATATAGAATTAAAAAATAGGAAATTAACACTAGTTAATATATTGCATACTTTTATCTTAGAAGTATCTGCTCAGGTTATAAGATGTAGGCATAAAAAATGATTAAACAATGACAGCACAAGCTGTTCTTTCTGATGGACTGAGATTAGTAGTAGTTATCTATCTTGTATACATACACATACATACATTTATGTATGTACACCTATATACATATAATCTTTTTCTTTCTTCCTTTTCTCCTTTCCCCTACCCCATTTGTTCCTTCTTTTTGATATTGTAATAGATATTGTAATAATAAAGGGAAAGAAAGTGCTCCAAAGGCCTTCAATGTTCATAGTCACACATGTATAAGGAAACATGGGACCTCTAGGCATCTGTGTGCTCCGCAGGTGTCTCACAGGGGAAGAGAGGCCTCTCAGCTTCCCCCACAGTGCTGCCTGCCCTCAGCGCTAACTCAGCCCTTCATCATTTCTCACCAGGATGCTGCACTGGCTCTCAGGGGAATCTCAGCCTCCTGTGCTCCTACTCCATTCCACCTTTTGAATGGCTACACTGTGATCCCACAGCATGCACACTGGACTCTCTTTGAACCCTTTCAATGCCCCCTTGTCTGCAGATCAGGTCCCAGCTCCAGAGGCAGGCCTACACATGATGCCGGCTCTAAACTGAGCCACTCCCCATCCCAATTTCTGTCTCAGTGGCCAGCGTGTAGTCCTGACCCCTGCTGTCCTCTCCTCACAGGCCTTTTGGCCCCTCGACCTACACTGCTCCCTTTATGTGCCCACCTCAGACTCTGCTGGCTTAATCTGACTCATCCTTAAAGATTCCATCCGGGCAATTCTGCCCGAGAAAGCCTTTCGATCTCCTTGTTCTGCTCTTCTCCCTGTTCTCTCCCCTGCACTGAGGTGGTTCTGCTTTGCTCATCAGCTTCAGATTCTCCTGTGGAGAGACTACATTATATTCATCTCCACAGCAACTGCTTGTCTCCCTTTTGCAGCTGAATTCTACGCATGGATGTCCTTTTCATCCCATGCCCAATCTGACTACAAGGGCAGAAAGAAGTGTGGACACGTGGAAGACATCCCACCTTCCAGTTGCCTGCGGAAAGGTTCTGGAGGGATCCAGCAGAGCCTTCCAAGGTGGCTGGGTTAGAACTTTCTGCTAGAAGAGTCAGATATGGTTTTACCACCGATGGATGCCACAACATCTCAACCCCTTTGGGGGACTTTGACAGTCCTGGTATAGGCCCAACTCCATCCCACTGAAAGACAAGCAGCACATATTAAATGGAAGCAAAAGGAACATGATCTCCAACACATGAAAACACTCATTTTTGCTGAACTCAGTTATAGCTATGTAGAAGTTCTTTTCTTGCCAAGTGTGTGATTTCTCATTCCCAGAAAAATAAAACTTTAGAGTTTCATATTAAAGAAAATGCTAACTTGATCCTCTTGTGGAGTTCTCTTTTTCTTTTTCTTCTTCTTCCCCCAGCAGCTTGGCTCAGAGTCTTTGCTGGGAGACTCTTTTCCTAGTAAGTCATCTAGTTCATTCAGTCCGAGCAGCCGGGCTTGTGGGACCTCCAGTTCCAGCCGATAGGACAGATTCCTCAGGGTGCACACGCAGTTCTCCACTGTCTGAAACCCAACACAGCATATAATTGAAAACATCACACAAAGTGCTTTGGCATAGAACACTACTGACCCAAAATAAATGGCCAATATGAAAGAACTTTTTTACTTATGGGAACCGGAAACAATCCAAAGAAGGAACTCCGACTCAAGCATTTTGGTGGATACCTAAATGCCTGGATGTAGAGCACGCTCAGTACAATGGAAGATCTGGTTTATGCTGACTAAACTCTGTAAGGCGTTGGCTCAGTCTTTTTGTGCAGGGTTGTGGCCATGGCAACTGTACCCTAGGATACCAGAACTGCACTCTGCCTGCCAATGCAAATCCTGAGCTTAACAACAGGTGCTACCAACTCCCTGCCCGGGCACTGCCCTTACCTCCTAAAGTCCTATCACTTACCTCTTCCTCAATTTTCACTCTCCCTTGTCTCTGAGGAATGGTCTGTGTTTCCCTTTTTTGATATTTTATCTTCTGTATATGGTTTTTGGTCTCTCAAAGTCTGTGTCACATGTCCAACTGGGAGGCCTACTGTCACTACAGTAGTGTCTCAAATTAAGTTCAGCATCTGCCTACCTAGCAAGCTACCCTTTCCAACTTGTTACACCTTTCAATTTTATTTGCAGATCTTTTGATTCAGTAACTCAATTAAAAACATGGTTATTACCTTGAATTCCTCCCTGCCTTCTCCTTGAGCTTACCACTCATCATCCTTTGCTCTCTCCTCTGCATACCAAGACATACAGATGGCCTCTCCTAGTCCAGCCCATCCTGACACTATGTCCCTTGGAACTCTGATACTTAGTCCTGCCTCTGTTTCTTTCCATGTTCCTCAGCCCCTGAAGCAGATCCTGATTGGTCACCACAGCTGATACATGATGAACAGAATGCTCAGGAGGGAGGGAGAAAATAGGATGGGGAAGAAAGGGACTCCTAAACAGACTGACCAGCAGGACAGCAGCAGGAGGGGGAGTTGGATGGGTGCATCAATAGGGGTGGGGTGAAGGGTGTGCACTTCAATCAAGAAGGGGCACAGAGGTTGGGAGATTCTAGTGTCTTGACTGGGAATGTGAACTTAGTAGATACTCAGATACAGGTGGATCTGCTTCTAGGAGCATGACACACAGAATTGGAAGAAATAGCAACAAGAGCCATCACGTGGAAAATGAACCTAGGAAAACTACAGACAAAATCATGACCTGTGCTAGGTCATCTACAGCACTAAGTCACTGTTTTTATGTTTTTTTTTCTATTTTCTTAAGTTGTCATGTTTCTTTTACCTTGCAATTTTTAGTCCTTTAATGTGAAGTATAGCCTTAGTCACTGTTTTCATGGTTTTTTTTTTCTATTTTAAGTTGTCATGTTTCTTTTACCCTAATTTTTAGACTTGTCTTTTAATGTGAAGTATAGCCTTAGGAGCAAGAACAGCTCTAAAATTCCAGAAAGAATCCATGGCATGAAAACAGTAGCATTAGGCAGCTGCTGTCACCTGCCACTGTAGCCTTACATGGCCAGGCGGGCACTGACCTTGCTGTCATAATCAGATGTATTCACGCACGTGTGGATCACATACAGCAGCGAGTCCACCAGCCCCTCACAGGATCGCATTTGCTTCCGGGCTTCTTCACCTGCAGAACTGAGGTTCCTAAGTAGGTGGAGACATGTGCGAGCTGCTGAGATGAACAACTTACTCATTAGCCACAAAGCTTACCTTAATGATGCACCTTTCACTAGCTACCTTGTAATGATCCCACTGACGGGATAGCGGACTGCAGCCATTTGAATTTGGCAAGAGGTGGCGTGCCAGAACTTGCACCTGAACACCTTCAGAGCTTACAACAATAGCCAGCTCCGCACCATCCACACAAACAGAGGAGGACACGGGTGCTTGAACTTTAACTGCGCTGCTGTCAGGATGGATCATTTTCTCACCCCCAGTGTCACTGTTTAGAGGCCTATCTTTCTCATGCATGAAAAGCAGAAAATAATAGCTCATAAAATTGTAAGATGCTACATATAAGTGATTAGAAAAGTGCCTAATAGAAGTTACCATGTGTGTTATTTATATGTGACTGTTTTTCTCCTTTTGTTAGTTTATTAAATACTTCTTTAGTGAACAGAGGAAACTACCATTTCTTATACAAAGATGTCAAGTAAATATGGATATTTTCTCATGCTAAAACTTTTTGAAAATTATTTTGGGTCTCATTCATATTACAATTTTTTTGGCATTAATTTGGCATCTTTAAAAGTTGATACCAACTTATAAGGATCTATTTCATGTTCCATTAACAAGGGTTCTAGGCAAACTCAGCTGTTATGCAAGTTGAGAATTCATAAAACTTGAATCAGAAAGTGGGTATCTGGAATGAGTTCTAACTTGTTTTTCTTAGGCCTGAAGGACAATATTGCCTGTGGTTCCTCCTTTGCTGTTGTTGTCTTGTGTCACCGCTCTACCTCTCCGCAGCACTCATCCTCTGCGGGCTCATGGCACCCGGCACCCCTTGCATTAGTTCTAGCTCACAGCCTTTCTTCTAGCTCTTTCCCTGTGGTTCCTGCAGGAATGCCTGGGCTCTACTTTGGTGCCCTCTCACCCTTACCTTTTACCCTCCTAGGTGCTTTTTTCTGCTTTGTGGCTTTAAAACAACCAACGACCTATGACAACCCAATGTTGATCTTCAGCCTGGACCATGCCAAAACTCTAGACTCATGTATCTAGTTGCTTTCTGCACATTACTGTATGTATGGATAGCTAATTCGACTTCTCAAAATAGCCATGGTTAAACTTCATGGTCAAACTGCTCACCTACTTTCAACTTTGTCTTTCCCTCTCTTACCCTCAGCAGCACTTCCATAATTCTAATTAATCCAGCTGAAAATCCAGGTGTTACCACTCCTTCTTCTGTGTTCTACATCCTTTATATTCAACCCGTTAGCAAGTCTTATCAGCTCTTCCTCAACAAAATCCAAATCTGAATACCTCTCCCTGGCTCCTATCCAGACTGCTCTCATCTCTGCTGCACTCTAAGATTCCTGTCTCTACTGTCACCCATCCTCGGTCTTACACATCACTTGTTCTCTGCTCAGCAAGCTACAGCCAAGTTCACTGCTGCCCCAGAGCCTTTACACTAGCCATTCTCTTGGCCTGGAACATGTGCCCTTCTGATACCTAACCCTCAATTAAGTGGCTCCTGTGGTACTTCAATGTAGGCTTAAATTTCACCTCACTGACAGCAAAGTATCCATCCCATAACCTTTACATCACCCTCTTGAATTCTTATGCCTGTTGTTATTTTCCTTTTCCCTTCTCTGCCTTTCTTATTAGAACATGGCTTCATTAGAGCAGGGGGCTTATCTGTCTTATTCTTCACTGGCTTCACACAGAAGGCATTCAGCAAGTGCTTCTGCCCTGAATCACTTGGGAGCCCAAGGGTACACCTTGCCCCAGGCTCTCATGAAGGCCTGGGGACTGCACCTCCCTAGATCCTGCTGTGGGAGGAGATGAGCTGCTGCTTCCTCAAGGTGACTGACAGGCTATGCGACCCATCTGGGCTGGGAGGATCTTCCCTGCACATTTCTCTGCTCACAGAGGGGCTGGCAGTCACCTCTCATTTCCTCTCAAGCTTTGTTGTGCTCAGACACCTTGGTTTGATGCATTAAACTACTCTGTGACACCACACTCAACACTCCACACATGGACCGCTAACTTGGCACAGCCCTGAGGTGGTGCTGCCATCTCTAAAGAGGAGACTGAGGTTCAGAGTGGGGCTGGAGCCAAGCTATCTGAGGCCAGAGCCCACTCTGTTACCATGCCACTCTGCTCCAAGTTCCCAGGGCACTGTGATGCTAGGAAATGGGCTCAAAGTGAGCTGAAGCACGTTCATGGCAAATAATGAGCCTCACTGTGTGAAACAGAGAGGCTGACAGATTTTAAATGCTGCAGATAATGACTAAAACAACAGTATTTGAGTTTACTTTCATTTGTTCACAAAACTCAAAGCCAGTCGTTGTGGAAACCACACAACTCTTTACGCACTTAAAAAAAAGACTATCACATTTTGAATTTAAGCAACAACAAAAGCATATTAGCAATTGGAATGTGGTAACTGAAAAATGCTGTTAAAAGTAGAAAACACAGGAATTTTGGCAATAATTTTAGAATGAAATGGCCTTCCTGAATATTTCTAGAAGACTCCTACATAAGACAACCTCTTTAATGCCACAAGTCTGTGCTCATGTTTTTCTTGCAATGACCTAAACTATGAAATCAAACTTGCGACTCAGAGGTTACTAAAACAAACTCTTCCTATAATCAAGTTACCTATGACCCATTATTTAATCACAGAATTATATATTAATCACAGAAAGAATACAGAATTTACCTGAGGCAGCCTGTTGTGTTACGCAGAACTAGTGAAGTTTGAAATTTAATTTTATGATCATCATCAAAAGAAGAGTTATTCCACCCAGAATGTGGGACAATCACAGTGTTTGTTAAGGTTGAGAGAGCATCTCGAATGATTGTCATTTTTACGGCATCACATGAGGATAAATTCCAAAGAACTCCTAAAAATTGAAATTTGAAGAATCAAATCAGTGAGAGATCCTGCAGCTTTTGGAAAGAAATAAACATATTAGCCCTCACAGATATGAACTCGCTCTGTCCCTAACTTAATCTATGGCTTGTGTTTGCAGTCAGCATGGGATGCCCCTTTACTAAAGACCGAGTGAACATATGTGAGCTTTCTGACTGTGCATTACAAAGTCTCACGACTCATTCTGAAGTTGTAGAGCCTCAGTATCTATCAGGGTGGAAAACTGGTTTTTACAAAGTTAATTAGATTTACTCTGCAGAGGGAGAGAAGCAATTCAAGTAATGGTCAAAACATAACATCTGTGATTTTTATAAAACTACTATTCATTGCACTGTCCCTTATATTCAATGGCCATATGACAAACTAATTTCAGAATTTAGGTAGGACTGGGAAAAAATGTATTTTCTTGAAAGACTGGCTTGTTTCCTTTTGTTGACTTTCACTTAGTTACTTTTACTTCTAGAAAGCTCAAGTTTAAATATACCACTTTCAATAACTTTACTGCCATGGTAAATTGTTGTATTTGCTTCATTGTCCTTTTTTTTTTTTTTTTTTTTTGCAGCACCGGGGATTGAACTCACGACCTTGTGCTTGCCAGGCAGGCGCTTAGGCTGCTGAGCTAGATCCCCGGCCCTTGTGTTTTTGAGACAGGGTCTCACTATGCCGTTCATGCTGGCCTTGAGCTCACTTTATAGCCCAGGCTGCTCTCGAACTCACAATGATCCACCTGTCTCAGCCTCCCGAGTGCTGGGGTTACAGGCGTGAGCCACCACGCCTGGCTCATTCTCCTTATTCAGATAAAGTTTAAACATTTTTATCTCCTTGTTAAGAGTTTCAGAAGCATAAAGCTACTGTCATTATAAAAAAAATTACTCACGTTGTAATTCGTATCAAGATTCCTAGGACAGGAAACTTAAATTTAGGTTATTAGATTGTTATTTAAATTGTTAAGTATATTAAGAGTCTTCATTTCTGTGTCAACTATGAGATGGGTTAGGTTATTATCATAGCATATACACTTTCAAGTAATTGTTCATGTAGAAAAAGTAGAGCAAGTTGG
>RJWT010012613.1:0-22337 GCA_004365215.1 Cuniculus paca
CCGTGTAGTTTCTCTTTCAGATTTTTTTCTATGAGATCAAGAAGTAAGTTTCCCTCTTATTTATGCCAATATTTGGGGTTTTGTCACTTATAAGCAAAGCTAAAAGTAATTGCTACAAATCTGGGGCCTCAGTAAGGAACATCCAGTTCTGGAAATATGCTAGATTAGGATAAAATTGTTTGTTTATTTATTTATTTTTTGTGGTACTAGAGATTAAAGCCATGGCCTTGCAAAAGGCTAGTCAAGGGTTCTATTGTTGAACTACATCCCTGGCCCTTTTTAATTATTTTTATTTTGAGATAGAATGTCACTAAGTTACCCATGCTTACCTCAAACTTGTGGTCCTCCTGCGTAACTGGGACTACAGCTGCCCAACTAGGCTGAGCTTTGATTTGGAAGATCAAGTCATCTTAGAAGAGGCCATCTCCTGCTTGTAGCCAAAAAAGACACCTTTTTTTCTTGTTGGTGCTGGGTGCTGAAGCCAGAGCCTTCCGTATACTAAGCAAGTGCTCTACTACTGGGATGGGCCTCCAAGCCAGCACAGGTTCTAGAGCCCTAGGCAAAGAGCTCAGAAAGGGGAACTCTGTTATGGTTCATTGAAAAGTAGGAGACTATCTTTGAGGGAAGTCACTGCCCACAAGGTAGCATTAGTCTTCACATCCTGCCCAGGAGTGAGCCAAAGGAGAGAACTTACAGCATATAAATCATGCATGGGGTCTAAGGTGGCACCTCCCAGTGTGGCAGAGCAGGGTAAGGAAGAGATAATGAAGAAGGGAAAAGAGGGGATAGGTGGAATTGTTCATATAATGAAGTCACACAGACCCCTACGTTACAGACATGCATTCATTGACTGTGTTTACCAAGCAGCTATTGTGCTCAAGGCAGAGAGGATGCAAGGATGATCAGACATAAACTCTGAGCTCATGCAGTTTATAACGATTAGTGGGGAAAGAGATGGGCTTAGCTGGGCATGCAACAGAGAGTCAGCATACCTGGAAGGAGGCTGGCTGGGAGTCATGGCTCTGCAGCGGACCTTGCAGGTGTGGTCAGGGAAGATTTGTGGTGGAGGCGATCTCTACCTGCGGTCTTGCAGGAAGGGAAAGATTGGGACGTGAGGTTCCTGCAGGTTCCTACTTTCTTCTCAGCCTGATGACTAACCCCACTCTTCCCAGTAACGTGGGTATTAGTGTACAACGTGCAAGTGGCAAGGAGATGTTTGATGGCCTGAATTGAAAGAACGAAGGCAAGCTCAATGTTCCGGTCTCAGGAGGACAGACAGATGTGAGTCATGGTGCTGCCACATCTTAGCTCAGTTCCCTGAGTGCCTCACTCCTTTATATCCACCTCCTCTGAGCTCCACAGCTCTGTTTCATGGTCCTCTGAGGATATCTCATCGCAGAAGGCAGTTCTAGGCTCAGGGACATGGGGAATACTAAAGGCAGATGGGTATTCCTGTGGTGTAGTTTATTGGATGAGCTGATCAAATGGCAACCTCAGGATTGTAGGAAGCTGAAGTCAGGCAGTCAGGGTAGAAGAGCCAAACCCCAGGGAGGCCCCTGGTGCTCTGGACCTTCTGGTGAGTAGATGTGTTGACTGATGTCTAGGGTTATGGCTTCCCATCATGGATGGGTTATGGTTTCCATCATTCCAGTTTATCTCTCTCTCTCTTTCCCTTTGAGGATAACACAATGTATATTCACAATAATTTATTATCACCATGACCAGAACGCACACTTAAATATTTAGACTGCAGATGCAGCCACAACCATGCCAAAGGCAGGTCAAGTTTTTTCATTGTCTTTAGTTTATGAATACATTGGAGGCAGAGCAATGGGGTGGAGAGGAGATCAGTAAGGAAAGCAGACATACTCTCACCTCCCTTTGTAAGCATAATGAGAAGGCAAACCACAATTCATGAGGCCTTTGTTGCATGGAGAATATGTCTGAAGGAGAGGGAGCATTCTACTGTACTTCTTTCAGACCTTGGCCTGGAAACAGGAAGTTCGTTTGGGCCACGTTACCTGTCCAAGCCACTTGCTATCTACCTCGTGGCACAATCTGCTGTTTGTCATAGCACAGCCAGTTGCCATGGAGATGGTGATGTGAACACATCAGCCTTCTGGCTGCAGGAAAGGAACATTGTGCTGAGACGGGGCCCCAGGAACAAATACATACATTCCAAAGCAACAGGTGAGTTCCAGAGAAGCCAGGTCTCTGGTTTCTACTGAAATACTTCTACCATTAAACAAACACTAGAGGAAACACGAACATCTGTCGAAAAGTGCAATATGGAGCTCAGGATTCTAGGGCTGGCCCTGGCCCCTGCATCTGACATCCTGTGTGGGCTGGGGCACTGGCTTCTCTCTGTGTCCTAGGTGAGCTGGCTCAGCTTCCTGGCTCCTGCTCTCAACCCTGGCCTCCTAGTAGGATTAAGGAGAGGTACACAGTTGGAAAGTAGACGGAAGTGTCTCATTCCACTGTGGCAACAGGCAGAGGTGGGCAGGAGAGATGTTTACCCTTCCAGGCCTCACAAAATTACCTGTCCCCTCAAACCACTTCTTGTCTCCAGTCATCTTGCCACATGGATGCAGGAGGAAGTCTAGGTGACATTATAGCTCTTGGGCTGTATTTATTTATTTATTTATTTATTTATTTATTTATTTATTTATATTTTCTTGAGACAAGGTCTTGCTATGTAGTTCAGGCTGGCCCTGAACTCATTTATATAGTCCAGGCTGGCCTCAAACTCATGGCAACCCTCCTGCCTCAGCCTCCCAAGTGCTGGGCCTCTTGATTGGTGAAATTACAAGTGTGAACCACAAGGATCAGCCTGAGCTGTGTCTTAAGGGCAAATCCAGCCATTCTTGGGAAATTAGTCAGGTGGAGCAGTTGGTGGAACCTTTTCATCTTCTCACACTGTGTTTCCTTGTGCCATTAGATATTTGCTCTGGCAGATGCCTTGCAGGGCATACTCTGTTAGCTTACTAACAGCTGGCATTAATGTGGGGATTAAGCATCTCCTACAAGCCCAGATCTCCGTTAACCCATCCTAGACATCCAGCTCTTTTCCTGGGACACACAACATGGATGCACCAACACAACATTTTGGTTTATAGATAATGGGTGTTCTATAGCTACTTAATGAATTAATTGGTGTGGACATTAATGAACTGGTTATGTTTTGCACTCATGCACATGAGCACAGATGAATATTTAATCCTAACACTGGAGAGCTGGAAGGGATCCACTCGTTAACTCCAGCACCCTGTTCTATACAGAGTGAACCTGAAGCTCTGGGAGAAGCAACTTGCCCCAGCCTACAGCTGAGAGCACACTCTGGACAAGACTCTAAGAACATGGACTCCCCGTCGGATGCTTTCCCTCATACTTTTTCTGCACCCATCCTGTACCCCACTTCCCAATCCCATGCTCCAGTGGAGAGAGGCCAAGACACTCCTAAAATCATGGGGCACTCTGTTGACACGTCTCTCCCCATGTGTGCCACGCACTGCCCTTCCCTAGGGACTGAAGCCAACACAACATCAGGGTTGGGAGGCCCAGGGAGGCAGCCTGGCCAATTTTTCCTCTCAATTTTTCCTCTCAATATTTCTTCTGCAGGGTCTACCTGCAGCTAGAAGTCCTAGCGTGAGTTTCTGTCCAGAGATGTACTAATGGCAAAACCTAAGGCCCTATTACTTCTATTCCTTGGGCTCTCTTTTCCCACTTATAAAAACAATAATAATTCCTGCCATGATGCATCCCAGGTTGATGGGAATGAGAGGCGATAATATGGATGTGAAATCTTTTTACCTAGGAAATGGAACTCAACAAGGCATAACCATATAATAATCATTACTATTTTCAGAATTTTTTGTCTGGGAGGAGTGATATAGTGCAACTTTGACTTCACATTTCTAAAACCTCTTCACGGCAGGGCTCTGCCCCAGCCAGCACAGTTGAGTTGACTGCATGCACTTGGACCTGACTTCCCTTCTGTGGGCTGCATCTTCCCTTCCAACTTTTCCTGGTCACCTGTAAGCCAGTGCCTCTAGCAGCAATCCTGCAGGCTCCCTGCGATTACTGTGAGCAAAGACAGTCTGTGTTCGGTATCAAGGAGAGGGGAGTCTTTTTTTATCCTTGGAGTGGGTGGGAGGCTTGTTTTGTAGTCTCTACCCCTTTAGTTTCTTCCAGGCTCAGCTTACATAGGGTTGTAATTATTTGCAGTGTTGGAGTAAAATGAACCCTAACCACCAAACAACTCTCATCTGCACCTCTGAAAGGCAAGACTGATGACTTCCTTCTCTTCTGTTCTTCCTTCAGCTCTGAGATAAGGCAAGCTTACAACTAGAGAGCATCTTGCAGCCCAGGAGCCTAGGAGTGACTGGTGGGGGTTGTGCAGTCTACCACCCCTGGGCTCTTTCCAATCCTTTGGATTGAACTTTCTGCCATCATTATGTGCCTGCGATTCATTGTTTATTTCCACAAGTACCTGGTCCTCACCCACAGAAGTAGAACGTCTGGACCTAGGAGCACTGGCTGTGAAACCGGTGAGTTGCATGAGTGGGGAGGTGACAGCATTTCCTCTTCAACCGCTGTCCCTGCATTAGCTTCATCACAACCCCACGGGTTCCCATGAGGTGCCCGACACAGAAGCAGTATATGTTAGTTATTTTTTCAACACTGCAGTCTCTTTTTGCTCTCTGATACCTCCTTCATGCCCTCATTAATACTCTGAACCGTATCTCACTGTGCATACACCTGACTTTCTGGAGTTAGTTTTGTCTTCTGTGTCCTGCTTTCTGGCACTTTCTCTTGTCAGTTTGTTGATTCCAAGCACAGCGAGGTGCTTTGTGTCAGGTTTGGAAGTGGTCAATTAGAGAATCCAATTCTCTTATTTATTATATGAGATCAGTGACACCCAGAAAAGCTTGGGGGTGAAGGATGCCCCAAACTCCCTGAAACACTAGTTTATTGCCATGTAGTAGAAAGAATTTTTGAAGCAAGGGGTACACAAGGGACAGCACTGTCAGGTACTGAGACAGTGCAAGGCTATAGGGGGTGGCAAATATGCCCTGTGAATCAGGCAAGTTAACTATCGTCTAATGGTTTGCCCTCACCAAGAGCACAGCACTTGACAGCTCCTTCTCTGTACCAGTGCACGTCTGAGCAGCGGCCCACGGTCACTGGCCCTGTTCTTGTCTCTGGCTGCTCCCCCACCTGGAAAGATCCCAGGTCTTAGCGAGGCTGCCCCTCATTCCCGTGATTAGATATGGTGTCTGCCAGAGATAAAGAGAGGTCAGAGGCCCTGAGAGGGAAACGGAAGGAGGCAGTGTCTTCTTTTCATAGAAAACAATCCCTACCATCTCTGAGTATTATTAAGATGGTATTAATGTGTAGCATTCATGTTCCTTCCAGCATACCGTGGGTTTGCCACGTTGGCCAAGGAGGCTCTGGACTCAAGAGCTCTGATCTCTGCTGTCCATCATAGAAATCTACAAACTGACCCAAGAGGAATCAGCCTGTTTTGGTAGGAACAACAGGAAGCAGCCTGGAAGAGAAGGAATAGTGTGTGCATGTGCGTGCACTTTTATTACTCCATAATAAGGTAACCTTTTTAGAGTCACACGCATTTTTTTTAATTGGTAAAGGCATCACTGCCCTCTACTGGCAACAGCTTCGCCATCTGCAGTGTCAGAAACCTGGAGGTTTCATTGCTTCAGATAAATCCCTTGAATACTTAGTGCAGACAGCAAGGTGTGTTTTCTAGTTTCAGAGCGCTTGTTCGTTCCTTCATCCATTCACTGAGCCCTGACTGAAACGAGAAAGCTGTGGACTCGCGGCTTTCAAGGAAGGCACCACCGTGCAGCTGTGCATCTAGAGTGGCAAGGAAATTCAGGGAGCATTGTCAGTGGCCCCACATCTAAGTTTAACACCAAGTCCCAAACTCCTGACCCCCAGGCATGGCTTCCAACCTGCCACCATATCCCTTGACTGGGGTGCCTTCTCCCCTCTGGGGAGCACCTGGGTACGAATCATTTCAGAAAGCCTGGAAGGTCAGTCGCAGTTCACACACATTAGAGAATGAGATTTCAGAGTTCAGATGGGAAACCCATTCCCACGGCTTTTGCGGGATCACAAAGTCCTGCAGGTCTGGAAGCTGCTTCTCCCACCTCTTGCCTCGGGCTCACATCTTGGCTTCGAGGGACTTGGCAGAGGCTCTGAAACCGCCCCTTCACCCAGACCCTGCTTGTTATTTTCAAGCTTTATTCACCCTGGAGTTATTCCAGGCAATTTAAATAAGCATGATTCCATCTAAAGCTTCTGACCCTTGTGTTTCTTCTTCGGCTATTCTGTAATCAAATTAGGCAAAGTATGTGTATCTCCCCCAACCCTGCAACATTTTTTTGGACTAGGTAATGCAATTCACATGGTTCAACAATCCAAACAATAAGCTTCAAGTGAATTTCAACCCACCATTTCATCTATCTCCCCTCTTCACCTCGAGTCTCTTTCCATGGAAGAAAATAATCATTGCCATCATTTCCTGTGCAGCCTCAATGTGTATGCAAATACAAGCCCGTGTAAACACATCATTGTTGGCCATTTCTTTAGGCAAAAAGATGCATGCTTTATATACTATTTTGAATCTGCACCCCCTACACATGATGGTATGCTTGGAGGACTTTCCATATCAATTTACTTTTTAAACTTCCTTATTTGTTTTTATAGCTATTAATATTCCATTGTGCGATAATATTGGAGTTTATTTAACCAATGTCTTAGTGATGGAGACTCGATGTGCTTAGAGTAAGTCCTCTAGAGAAGCATTAGGGAAATATTTTTGCCTTTCTTTCTTCCCAGCCTTATGCCTGTTTAATATTCAGTACCATATAAGATAGTGTATCTGGGCAGAGGTGCGGCTCAGTGGGAGAGCCCAGGCGTAGCATGCATGAGGCTGTGTGTTCCATCCCCAGCCCTGAAAAAGCGAAGTGTTCCTGAACCATCGAAGGTTTGCTTACTGGACGTGTGACATAGCCACTCTTGAGAACTTGCTCTTGAGGATCTCATCACACTGAAGATCTCTGTGAGTGTCCTCGTGACAGTAGAATGCAGGACAGAAGTCTGAAGGCCATGGGCAGAGGACAGTCTCTGTTCAGAACACTGGGCCTCTCTGTTCAGCTTGGCAGCTGACCTGGTCAGGACAGTTTTTGCTCCACAACTTCTCTGATGGGAATGACAGGACTTCTTGGGATGATGGATCAAGACAGTGACCTTGATGCGGAGCTGGAAGCTGTCTGCAGGAGACTGGAATTGTATGGCCCTTTGATGAGCACAAGAGTCCCAATAGTGAAGGACTGACGGAAATGAAGATGGGGCTTCCTTTCTATTCCAGAGAATAAAAGAATCCGTGATTGGTCACAAGACTAAAAGAAGCATAATAGACCCCCTAGTACCTTTCTGAAGCTATAGAATAGCATCCTAGCCCTGTCCTCACTGTCTACGTACAACATCACCCTCAATTCAAGGTCTTCGGCAGCCACACCGGTGCTTTGCAGCCAGATTGATTTTCTGAAGTTGTGATGACCATGGGTGTTCTCGTCCCTGTACATTTTTATTTTACTACAGGGCAACCTCAGCCTATGCCCCCTGGCAAAGTGCTAAATCAGATGATCAAAGAAGTGATGGTGTCCACTGTTTTGGGGTTGCATTTGTCTTCAGAGAAGACGGAACTTTTTTGTTTGTTTGTTTTTTGGTACTGGGGATAGAACTCAGGACCTCGTGCTTACCAGGCAAACGCTTGAGCTGCTGAGCTAAATCCTCTGCTGAGAAGACAGAGATTTGATTGACCTGCTGCTCTGTAACAATCTACCCCAAACTTAGTGGCTTAAAGCAGCAATAATTTATGATTTTTCACAATTCTGTGGGGGTTCAGAACTTAGTGAGAACCCTGCTAGATAGCTTTTCTGAGCATGTTTTTTATCTAGGGTCATTTGCTTGCCTATATTCTCCTCCTAACTCAGCCAAACTGAGACATTCAGGAAGATTTTAAGCATGTGACTAATGCCCTGGTGCTCAACCTTCCACGGGACCTATCCAGGTGGCTACCTGGGGCTTCCTGGTGGCATGGAGGACTTAGGCTAGCTGGGCTTCCTACACTCCAGCTGGCTTGCAAAGAAGGAAGGGGATATAGCTCAGTTTTAGAGCACTTACCTAGCATGCATGAGACCCTGGGTTCAGTCTCCACCCAGCACTGAATTGGGGGGGGAGAAAACGAGACCCCCTTTTTTCTGATCTTGCCTGGAAATCTCAAAATGTTACTTCTGTCAAATTCTAGGGTCAAATGTAGTCACAGACCAGCTAAGAATCGCAGCACAGGAACTCAGCTCTGCCTCTTTGTTTTGATCCAAGGAGCATATGCAAGTCTCAGGAGGCAAAGAATTGTTGGGGGCCAACATTGGAGGCTCTCTACCACACACAGTGACCTAAGAACTGTGGGCAGAAGATGCCTACAGGATTGGAGAGATTTTGAACAAGTCCCATGGGCTATTGATGTGTCTACAATTGAGGTTTTATTTATGCATCAGTAATTGAGTGTTTAAAAAGCTTTTTCTCTCCACCGGAAAACCACTCCTCTCAATGACCATGCAAATGTGGGGGAAACCCTGAGCATGTTTGCTGCAGGCCGTAGCAGGAAAGAAGGGTGTCTCTTGTGAAGAAGGAGTGGCTTGCTTGGAACTCTGGGTGGGCCTGTGTGCCTTCAGGGATGCATTGGCTCACTTACTGCTTGCTATTCCACGCCCAGAAGTGGCAGTTTAGCAGTCACCTTTCCCTTTCTCCTCATCCACAGCAAAGTTTAGTCAGTCCAAATATCCTTTCCTAGGGAACCCAGACTTGGAATTCTCATTGGCACAGAAGTGAGGTGGACAGTGCGAATGGATCTGAAGGACACATGAAATGAAACACATTTGCTAACACAGGTAATCCAGGAAGAAAAATCCGATCAGCACTGGAAGCCCATGCTGCAAGGTACAGTGGGCAGCTACATCTGCTGCTGGATAAGGTCAGACAGTGCTCTCCTTCATAGGTTTGCACTCAGGGAATGAGGAGGAGAGAGGCACCCTCCCAGCAGGCACATTCCTGGCTCCTGCATTTGTTGGAAGACACGCTCAAGTGTCCAAGGAGAGAGAAGAGGAAAGAGCCTTGGTCAGGCTGCATGAATCTTACATTCTCTCAGCAGCTTTGTGTGCACAGTTAACTGGTCTTTTAATGGGGGACTTAGGTTTAGTGATTGGACACTGAAAAGCGTCATTGGAACCAGGGCTTCACCAGCTCTTTTTCTATATAGGGAATAGAGCTTGTTGCTCTGATCTTTTGAGCTCTGAACTTCTGCAGTCCTATAACTGGATGGACTTCGGAGTTCTTGCCTTTATCAGGAAACTGATGACTTTCCCAAGCAAATACAGGAGGTGATCACTCACCTTCCTGTTTTATAACCAGTATAGCTGTGACACGGAAAAGGAAAACTCAACAAACATGATGCTTGAGTAGTAACCAAGGAGGTAGAATCAGAGCCAAAGATTCCTACAGGTGGTCGAGATGGCATGGAGTTTTTGTTGTGTGATTACAATTTGCCTCTGATAGACAGACTCAGGGGAGGTCAACGGAATTCAGGTGCTGGGGGACCCAGGTGTCCATGTGACACCAGCAGCAACCAGAGGCTGGTGCTCCCGAGACAGCCCTGTTTGTTATCGTATGGGCCTGGGTATCCACCAGCATTCATGTCCACCCCTTCATCGTTCTCCTGTCATTGTCCTTCTGCTTGTCAGACTTGAGCCCTGTGGTAGTGCCTCTGACAGAAAGGCTTAGCTGCCGTCAACATCTTGGCCACAAGAAATCCGGAACCGCTGCTCCCCCACCCTGGGGAGTCTGGTTAAGGTTCCTGCAAGGAGTTTCAAAACCCTCTAAGATGTTAATCAGAACCTCCAAACCCCTGAAAAAGTGGAAAATACAAGTTGATTTGGTCTCTTGAGCAAACCCAGATGGAGAAGAATCCTACCGGATGACCAGATTGTGTAAGGGGGAGAGGGACAAGGAGACAAAGAACGAAAACGGCCGAGAGAGATAGCAAGAGGGGGCTGTTGGGAGCCCAGAGACTTGAAAGACGGGCTTCTTGCTGCTCCCCAGCCCAGGCCACTGCTGAGAGGCCAAGGGTATAGGAGCCCTGTGAATAGGGCCAGGCGGCCTCTGCTTTCCCTGAGAAAACTCCCAGGGCTCAGTGGGGTGGGGAAGACAACAAGGCCGAGCTGTGGGGGAGCCTCCAAGGGCTATGACACTGACGCTGTCTCCAAGGCCTGCTGGGGCCGGGACAGGCATCCCGACACAGTCTCCTCAGCGGGGCCTCCACAGCCCAGCCCCACAGCAGCCCGGGCCCCAGCCCCAGCCGTGTAGCCCTGCTCCGAATTTCACACCATGTCTAATCCAATCACCAGCAGATTGCAGACTCTCTGCCTACCTCCCAGATCGAGAATTCTTGGCCAGCTCGGGCAATAGGCCCCTTCCCAGCCCAGCCGGCTGTCCTCCTGTTCATCCATGTAAGCCATTCTGCAACCGCCCCCTCTATCCCACCTCCCCTTCTGGGCCCACGGAGTTAATCCTGTTTGCCCAGTCTGTCAATTTAAACAGCTTTAAATATGCCTCACCAGGTCCGGGTGGCAGAACCCTGATGCTCAAAAACAGAGGGCTTGCATCAAAGGAGGCTGAGGTAATGGGGGCCACAAGGGTGTCATTCAAAGGCACAAAAACAGCCCCTTGTTAGAAAACAAAAACAGCAACCCAAGTGAATCATGCACACTTGGAGATAAAACATTGCCACCCAACAAAATGAAGTTCTCTGTCTCAAGTCCAAAGGCAGCTCACAGGTGGAGCAATGTGGGGCCGTGCAGCGGGGATGGTCCTGCGAAGCACACAGGAAGGGCTCTTCCAGGGGGGGCCACGTTGGGTGGCTCCAAGTGAATGTTATGGCCCAACACTCCCATGCCTGTCAAGATCGTGGCTGGCTGGCATAACCGCGTGACCGAGCCCTGAGGGGCTGTGGGATGTGTGTGTTGTTTAGGGACAGACTCATCCAGTTCCCTACATGGTCCTGCTCTGGTCTGAGCTCCTGCCCTGAAGTTCACAATGAGGAATGGAGGATAAACCTAGCTGAGTGCACAGAGAATTGGAATGTGCAAATGCATCACCTAGTGATCTTGGTAAAACTCTGGGATCTGTTACCCTGGGTTTGGGGTAGGACCAGAAATTCTGCCTTTTTGCTGAGTTCCCAGGAGATGCTAATGCTCCTGGTCCACACTTTGAGTAGAAGAGTCTCAAACAGAGCTAAGTGCTCAGGCTTGGAAGCAGTTGTCTTGGAGTTGATTTCCACTCCTCCTTCTGGTCTTCCTTCAGCTCCCTGCTTTCCTGTTTCCTTCTTTTACCTATGGAATGAGACAAGAGACAGTGGTCTTGTGTTAAAGCATAACGATACTGAGAGCAGATCTCAGAAAGGCACAGTCCCAGCTGTCCCCCTTGTGGAGCTGCTGGTCACCAGAATAGTGTGAGTGAGCGGGGTCTCTACAGAGGAACAAGCAAAAACTCACTCAGAGGTAAGGAATGAATGAAATGAGCCTAAGGAGACCCTCCCAGCTGCAGACTCTGTTATCCAAAGTTACATCCTTGGCTTTGATAAGGGAAAGGCATCTGTCCTCCCTCTGTCTGAGCAGTAGAGTGACCCAGGGTACAGGCTGGGGATTGGTATCTGCAAAGAACTTTGGTTACAAGCAAAGCCATGGGCCTTGGGAAGTACAGGACAGAAAGGCCTGTGCTGGTTTTCTAAGTTTTGTTTTGACTTCTAGAGAGAAGGACAGTCTCACTGTCCCATGATTGCTAGAAAACAGAGGCTGCTAGCCCCAGAGGCTTGTCTTTTAACATACCTCCTCCCCTTACATCTTTCCTAAGTCTACCCAGACCCCCACCTCATCATTTCTGCCCAAGGACAAGGCCAGTCCCAACTGATTGGAAATTCTCTGAATTTGGAGTCCTTGTTGCAGAAGGTGAAAGGCAAGGTTTTGACATGAATGGCAGCGTGCAATGTCAGGGAAGAAGCAGGACAGTTTCTAGGACAGGCCAGGTGGCTAGCACTCCAGGAAGACATTCCCGGAAGTGATCTTCAGCAGGACAGCATGCAGGAGAGGTGACAGCACCACAACTCATTCAAGGGAGCACTATATTGGGGCTTCTGAACAACAGCAGCTGAGTGGAGGTGGATGACTGGAGGAGAGACCGGGGAGGGGGAGGCAGGGAGGTCAGTCCAAACCAAGCCACAGGAAGGAGGAGGCAGGTGAGGAGTGGGGCTCAGCGTACCAGCTCAGATCTTCACCTCTTCACCTGGAGTTTCACCTTGGCCACACACAACCCTCCCTCCAAAGCAAAACAAGTGCCACGGTGCAGAATTCAAGGAATGCTGGTTTCTGGGCTTCTGTGTGGAGCCATCGCTTGCCTTGCCCTCTGAGTCCTGACAGGGCATCCAGGAGGAGAAGAGAAGCAGCTGTCCATCTGGAGGGAAGCAGAGGGTTTGTATGCTCTCCACCCTCTCACTCTTTCTCTGCATCTCCAGACATTGGCTGAATCCCTGCTGACTACCAGGCCTTGAGCTGGAGTTGATAAAACAACTGTAAGTTATGCTCCCCATCCTTATGAGCTCTGTCTGCTAGAATAAAAACAGCCACCTCAAAGATGGCTTTAAAAACTGAGATGCTAAGTCGTGTGGTAGTTCATGGGTATTCTTTAAACTTTTTGTGTCTCAAATACCTTACAATAAAAATGAAATAAAGTATGATAATGAAGGAGTTCACAAGGAAATCTGGGGATGGCAAGCAGAGAAAAGGAGCAAGAGATCTAGAGTCTCACGAATCCAGAGCAACCTGGAATCGCTGAAAGGACGCTCGGTCGGAAGGGGTCATTCTACCCGAAGGAATGAGAGGCTACTTATGCTTGCTCTTTGCTGTAATTTTCACTTAAATTTCCTGCTTTATTGTGTGTCATATTTAAGAATTTTTTTCTAGATACAAGATCACTCACATTTTTTAGAAGTTTTATAAGTTTAGCTTTTATGTTTTAAGTTCATTTTTGTATATGATGTGAAGTTCATTTGTTAAGGTTCTTTTCTTTTTCTTTCTTTTCTTTCGTCTTTTATTCACATGGTCAACCAAAATCTCCAGAGGAGCCATCACTGAAAATTTACTTTTTCCGTTAAATTTCCTTGATATTGTCAATAATCATCCATGAGTGAGTCGACTTCTGAACTTCTAATTCAATGCTGTGTCATCTGAGAATATATTTAGCATGATTTAAATCCTTTTACATTTATTAAGATTTATTTTATGGGCTAGGGTTAACTCATTGGTAGAGTACTTACATTTTTGAGGGCTTGCCTGGCTTCAGTCCTCAGTAACACACATACACACACACACACACAGGCACACACACATGCACTCATGCACATGGGCTTATTTTATTAGCAAAGAATATAATCTGTCCCAGAACTTGTTCTGAGCATGCTTGAAAAGCATGTGTGTTTTACTGTTGTAGGGAAGACTGTTCTATGTATTTCAAGTATGTCAAGTTACTTGGTAGGATTTTCAAGTCTTCTGTATCCTTTTTGTCTCTTTGTCCTGTCAATCACCGACAGAGGAGTATTGACACCCTAGGCTATAACTGCATAAACAAAGCTGGAGCAGTTATATTATTACCAAAGCAAGTAGATTTGTGAGCAAAGAATATTACCAGGACACTTAATAATAACAAAGATATCAGTTCTGCTAGAGGACATGGTAATCCTGAACATTTATGCACCTACTAAAAAATCCCCAAATTACATGAAGCAAAGATCAAGTGAACAACAGGGGGAAATAGAAAAATCTGCAGGTACAGTGCACTCAAAACACATACTAAGGTAGACTGTGTTTTGTGTCATGAAATAACACCCAGCAATCAACAAGAGCAAATTCATAGTCAAATAAAAAATGATCAACCACTAAAACATCCATGAGAGAAGAAAGATGAATCAATAGAGATCCTGAAATAACACAGACAACAGAATTAGCATGAGAACTACTACTATGGCCATCTTTTTTTTTTTTTTGCAGAGCTGGAGCTACAACCCAGAATATCACACATGCTGAGCATGTGACCTGCCACTGAGCTACCTCTAACCCTACTTCACAGTTTTCAGAGTACCACCTGTTGGTCTATAGATTAGGAACTTTCTGCTCTTGTGGGAATGGGACTATGGAACATCCGCAGCCCTATGAGCACAAGAGCTCCCCCTGCTCCTTTCCAGTAGCACAGGGCAGGGTTACTGAGCACACACACTCTGCTCAGGACCTAGTGGAGGATGCTCGGGGAGCCCTGAAGTCCTCTGCTGCTCACTCTGTCTGTGCAGCTCTCTTCTTTGATACTCTACGTGCAACCTCCCAGGCTCAGATCCCTTCCTTCAGCTCAGCAAGACTATAGGTGCCGCTCATGTTTCTCTCCGGGCTCCGTCCCCTGTAACTTTCTAGGTTGGAAGCCGGGGAAACCATAACATGCAGTTGTTTCCCTTCTCTTCTGGACCTGGTGGGTCACTGCCCTGTGTTATCTGATGTCAAATTGTTTCATATATCTTCCTTTTCTTCCTTCCTTCCTTCCTTCTTCCTTCCATCCCTTTCTCCTCTTTCTCCTCTTTCTTTCTTTCTTTCTTTCTTTCTTTCTTTCTTTCTTTCTTTCTTTCTTTCTTTCTTTCTTTCTTTCTCCTTTTGTATCCAATTTAAAAATTGTCCCTGCTTCTATATTTTGGCCAGATGTTAAAATTCTACATTACTTTCCTAGTTCTTGGTGTGCTTATCTGCAATATGAGGTTGTTTTATTAGAATTTCCATTATTCCATGTCATTACTGGAAAGCTGTTGGCCTTTCCATAATTTTTTCTTGAATGAATTGCTAATTAGTAGGCTCTCAGAACATGCTTTGTTCTATATTCAAATAAAATCTTTAGGCTGAGGATCCAGCTCAGCGGTCTAAGCGTCTGCCCGGCAAGCGCAAGGTCGTGAGTTCAATCCCTGGTGCTGCAAAAAAACAAACAAACAAACAAAAAAAACCAAAACCTTTACCCTTCCTCCACTCAGAGGGGAATTTCTCAGTACTTTCTGGCTGTCATCCTCCGGGTTCCTTTCTAGATTGCTGTGCATGGTCGCTACTTAGAAATGATCATGCCCAAGTAAGATATGTTGGGCGTGATGGCACACTCCTGCAATCTGAGCACTTGGGAGGCTGAGGCAGGAGGATCATTGTGAGTTTGAGACCAGCCTGGGCTACAAAGTGAGCTCAAGTCCAGCTTGAACTGCACAGTAAGATCCTGTCTCAAAAAGACAAAAAAAAAAAAAGGTATGTCTACCTGTGATCTAAAAGCTGGTGCATTCAATGGTATTCACCTTTCTCTTTTCCTCCTCCCTCTCTTCATCTCTCCTTCCCTTGCTCCCTCCCTTCTGCCTTTCTTCATTCTTTCCTCCCTCCCTGCCTACTGGCCTCCCTTCCTCCCTTCTTTGCTTTCTTCCTTCCTTTCTTCCTTCCTTCTTCTCTTCCTGAATGTACTAAATGATCACTCTGTTCTTGCCACTGTGCTGGACTCGGTGATGAGATTTCCCTGCTCCCTGGGAAACAGCCTTGTGAGAGCTAATCCATAACACCACAGAGTGATCTACAGACCATCCTCTGGGAGCCTTGGTGGACCCTAACTTATGAGCAATGGACAGAAACTTTGTCTTCTTTGCATTGTTTTGCTAAGTCCTAACCTCCATACACTAATTTGGCTACCAAGATAAAGGAAATAGGACTGAAAAGAATTATAGAGAAGATCTAATTTCTTTTTTTTTTTTGGTCTTAAAAACAAGTTTTCCTATTATGTCCTCTGAAAAATTATACTTTTTTTTTTCTTTCTGTGGTACTAGTGATGGGACCCAGGGCTTTGTGCGTATGAGACGGAGTCCTACCACTAACTCTCACTCCCAGCCCTGACATTGTGTGTTTTTGTCTGCTTGTTTTTCTTTAGGAAAAAACATCTTTAGATCGTCAGAAATTTATCTTGCTAGTTTTAAAATGCCATCTTCTTTAGCGACCTGGAACTATGATCTGATGCTTCTCAAAATATTTCCTACTCAATCTGAAACAATAAGATCTGAGTCCACTGTTCATATTTTTTTCAACTAGATGGGCAAAAGAATTAACCTTTCCAGCTAGTATTGAGTATTAGTTTCTACACCTGTGGGCATGTATGGGAGTGAGTGTGTGTGTGTGTGTGTGTGTATGTGTGCACATGTGTACATGTATGTGTCTCGTTACATCTCCCCTTTGTCCTAGCACCCCAATAAGGGCATTGTGTGCCATCTTGATGGGACCACTCCTTCTCTTCCCTTAGCTATGTGGTGAATACATGAACTAAACAAAGCCGACCAGATTCTGCATCCTGATTCTAAGCTCTTGAGCAGAAACAAGAAGAATCAATAGCAATGACAGAAGATAGAGTGCATTTACTTGAGAGGCAGTGGTAAGAAGTGGTCCAGAAGCTGTCTGACCCATCTTCTGTGCCCATGCCTACTTCTGCAGCTTCTCATCCATTTCAGATCTCTCTCTCCCAATCACTTAAGGGAGCCAGAACTGGTTTTTCTGACAAAGAACTAAACAGTGTGTGGTGCACAGGATGAAAATCCACCCCTCTCCAAACCTACAGAAAAGCGTACTGTGGTGTGTGCAGCAATGTACTGCCCAGAATTCATCAGCTGCTGGAAGTGCTGATGGCAGGTGGCTCCCACCTGGGGACAGCAGTAGAAATTGTCCTCTGCTGAAGGTTGGCAAGAGGCTGAAGGGCACACTTTGCCCAAGGAACAGCCCACATCCAGTGTGATGGATGAGATCAGGTTCACAGTCCTCATCACAAGGCAACGCTCAAAAGCCGTCTGGTTTCCAAGCTGTCCTTGGGGTCATTTGAGGCCACTGCGACTGTTTTGTCAGTCAGCTTTTCCTTAGCTCTGTAATACTCTCATCTTCCCTCATAGCTACTGTTCTTATAATTATTCTGCAATCAGTTTTCTGAAAATAAGCGTCTGCCTCCTGAAGAACAGACTGGAAGATACTCACCTCGGTCCCTGAGCTGCACTAAGGAGCAGTCTCTGCTGGCACCTGTCTTTCTTTCCTATAACTTGGCTTTTGGCAAGCCTCAGGAACATTCACAGAGATGCTTTCCTGGGTGTCACCCCACTCATTTATTCAGCAAATTTACTGTGCAGCTACTATCTGCTGGGCAGTATTCTGAGTACTTGTGTTATATCAATGTATGCATAGATAGAAATGAAAAGAGAACCTTGTCCCCATGGAGCTTATAAGAGGATAAAGTGGGGTTTTTTTTATATTAGTCAATGCTTACTAGAGTCAGATGTAGAGGAGTGCAAAACTTCTGTCTGCGTGCTGGAGGCCCAAAGGCTCCAGTAGAGGACCTTGAGCCCACAGTAAGGTCCTGTGCTAGGCCCTATCAAGATCTGCAATGGGAGACCAAAAGATTGTGCAAAAAGGCCCCAGGCTCGGTGCTGGAAGCTTAAGTGTCTATGCCAAAAGGCTGAAGGATCAGTGGCAGAAGGTTGAGGGATCTGTACTGGAAGACAGGAAATGACACCCAAGATGAAGATGAGGATTGAAGCATCCCCAAGAAAGAAAACAGATGAGGCTCTTTCAAAGGAAAGCTGCTAAAACTCCTCCAAAGAAATGTAGTTACAACAAAGTTCCTCCAAGGAAGACCAGCATGAGATTCTCCTCTCTGCTCCCCTTTCATACTGTTCCAACAGCAATCTGCCTAAAGGGGGCCTTCCGTGACCAGAACCACACTGTCTCAGTTCAGCTGGGTATTCCCACCCCAAGTTGACAATTAATTAATTAACCACCACAGTTTTCAAGGATAGGAGATATGGCCTTTTTCAAGGGTGGCAGTCCCAGCACTGAGCCTCCTATTTTCACTTTTCAGTTGTTTGTTGCTGCGACCATATACTTAAGAAAAACAACTCAGAGGATGAAAGGTTCATTTTGGCTCACGGTTTCAGAGGTTTCAGTCCATAGTTAGCAACTCTATTGTTTTCAGGCCTGTAGTGAGATAGAAACATGGCAGAGGGGCATGGCAGAGGAAATCTGCTTACTTCTTGGCAGCCAGGAAGCAGAAAGAGATGGCAAGAGCCAGAGAAGAAGGAACAGAGGACCAGATGCAGTTGCCCAAAATCATGCTGCTGTAGTCACATCCTTCACACTGGTCCCACTTCTTCTTTCCATCACATCCCAGTAATTATGAATTATGATCTCATCAGTGCATGAATTCATCATGAAGCTAAGTCCTTGTGATCTAATCACCTTTTAAAAGCCTATTCTTTAAACACATGAGCTTTTGCAGGACATTTAAGCTTCAGCTTAGCTAAACCATAACAACCCTTCTCCTTGGTGACTCTTCATCTCTATGCAAGGAGCCCAAGTTAGTAAGTAAAGATGAGTGTGGGGTGAGCTCCAAGACCACATCAGTTCTGGATGAAGTTCCTTGGCACCTGCTCAGTGAAGCTTGGTTTTGTTCAGTTGTGACTTTTACAGCTGCTCTGCTTCTCTTGGTTAGGATTTCTTCTCCAAAGCGACACATTCAACCAACATCCCAATCTACATTGCATCACCTCAGAGCTTACTAATCTGACACCAAGTTCTCCCTGATTCCTACCTGCTCACTGTACCATCAGTGAATACAGAAAGCTGTGAAGGCCAAGATTATAGTCAAAGCTTCCATGTCATCATGAGCCTTCAGGGAAGGGAGCATGACAAGTTCAGCTTGGCTATGACAGATGTTTACTAGAAGGTAGAAAGGTCAAACTGAAACCAACCTTCTTGGTTTCTTGTGTGTTTCTCTCACAGAAGTAGAGGGGGGAAAAAAACCTTTCAGAATGTCTGTAAATTGCTTTAGTCATTTTACCCATTTCTTCTTCTCCACGTGTTCCTGCCAATAGACCCTCAAGAGGTGCCTCTATACAGTAGCACAGATGACAAAGGCACACTGCTAGTTTGCAACTTAAATGTCATGGTCTTTGGAGGAAACCTAAAGTTCAACCGGCCTGCTTCCCCTGTGTCCCCTCTTTTTCAGATGAGAAACCTCAGGTCAGAGAGTTAAGTGGCTTGCTGAAGGTCACACAGCAGATGGCGAAGGGTCTGAAATCCTGAACCAGCATTTTGCTCTTTGTTACTCCTTGACATTGTCTGTGCCCAGAAGGTTGAGAGCTCCTGAGCAAACTCTGTAGAAGCTGAGGAATTCTTCTGAGGAATTCTTTGAGAACTTAGGAATGACTGCCTGTAGGGTCTTCAGGCCTCAAGTTTTTCCTATAGGTAAAGATTAAACAGTAGCCATATAGTTTGGGGTCTGCTTTGCAGTGAATTTTCTATAAAACAGAATTCTTTATTAAATTTACAATACTTAAATTGCTAATTTCTACCTGTTCAAAATTAGATCAAAGTTCAAAGAACATAATACACGTGAAAACATTAAGTATCTTGGTATTGACTTCAAAGTTATCAAACAGCTCTGAATGAACTTTTCAGCTCCTGCAGAAGTCCACCTTCCTAGTTTTGTTGTTGTTGTTTTTAGAGACAGGGTCTTGCTACATCATTCAGGCTGGCCTTGAACCCACTATGTAGTCCAGGCTATCCTTGAACTCATGTCAATCCTCCTGCCTCAGCCTCCCAAGTGCTGGTATTACAGGTGTGTGCCACCATGCCTGGCTCCCACCTTCATTTTAAACAACAATTCCCTAGCTGGCTACCCTGTGGTGGTTGTTTATCAGAGTTATATGCAGTGTTTCTTAAATTTCTCCCTTGGACTCTTTGAACCCTTTGTTCTGTAGATTGCTACCACAAAGAAATCTCAATGTTCAACAGAAAATTATATCCCACTTCTCTTGCTGGGCTAGCTCTCAGCTTCTGTGTGATTCTGCATTGTAGAAAGTGCACCGATGGAGTATGTTTGTGATACTACATTCTCTTCTGCTCTTCAGGGATGAGTTTTTCCTGGAGAGGCTTCCTCTTCATTTTACAACTAGTTGAGTTTCTTTTAACAGAGTGCCAAAGACTGACTTAAAACAAGCAAACCAATTTCATCAGAAGAGCACAGTACTTGTTACCCACAAATGATCACACGAGTCAATTGCTAGTCACAAAATGATCATGCAACCGCATAAGGCACTTTAAAGAAATGCAAAAGTTGTGACATTTCTCATAACGCTAATGGCTAACACTTCCTATGTGGTGGACACTGGTCAAGGTGTTTTACATCTCTTAACTAATTAATCTTTAAGAAAATTCTATGAGGTCAACGCTTTTGTATGCCAATTTACAGATCATGATACTGAGACAAAGTGAAATTAAGCACACTGCCTAAGATCATATGGTGGGGATCCAGTTTGATCTCCACTGATACATTATCGTCTCCATTGCCTACTTTTCCAACCCATACCTAATTTGATCTCACCTCAGAACCTTCTTAAGGGAGGCTGAGTCTGTTAATGTCCCAGAATATTAAAAACACCACATAAACACGGCAGAGTGGCAGCTAAACCACCCACTTGCAATGAATAATGGTGTTAAGGCTTGTATCTGGGTGTCCCCCAAAGCTTCATGTCCTCATTTATGGAGCTTTCTGGAGCTGGCTGGATCAAGGATGTGTGATACTAGGATTAAGGGTGTGTGGTACTAAATTAGCCCACTGATTGGAATTAGCATAGCTCTGGGTGTGGCTGAATGGATTCACTGAAGACAGAAACCCCACTCTGGGCATAGGTGACACCACCCAAAAGGCTTGTAGGCTGCTGGGGATTAAAAATGGAAAGGAAGGCTGCTTCTTCTCCTGCTGCTCACTGCCTCCTGCTTGCCCTTTCATGGACATCTCTTTTCAGCCGGGCCTTTCTGCCATGCCACCCTGCCTCGCAGCCGGTCAACTATGGACTGAAGTCTCTACAAACTGTGAAGTGAAGTATGCCTTTCCTCCTTTAACTTGTAGGTGTCAGATATTTTGTCCCACCAATGAGAAACATAACTAAGACAAATTGTATACATAAGAATGCATGGCATCTTAGCCTGTTTTTGTTACTATTTCTGAATATCCAAGACTGGGTAAATTATAAAGAAAAGAGGTTATTGTAACTCATGTCTCCAGAGATCCAAGAACATCTGACATCTGCTTGGTTTCTGGTGAGGGCCTCATGGAAGTAGGGTAAGGAAGGATGTGCAGAAGAGGAGTTGGATGAAGGGGGCAAGGCAGTTTTTAAAATCCCTCTCATGAGAACAAATCCATTCCTGTGAAGACTGATCAAGTCTCAGGGGAAAGACAGTATTCCCTCTTAAGTCAACTCTACCTCGTAACACTGCTTTATTAGGAACCAAATCTCAACTTGAGTTTTGATGGGGACAAACCGTATCCAAACAGGAGATTTTGAATGTGAACTTTTTCTTAACTTTGGAAGTGACCTTATATTATTACCTTTTGTGCAAAAGCTGCTGCAGACACAATTCTAGCCCAGGGGTTAGCAAATATTTTCTATCAGTGGCCAGATGGTAAATATTTTGGGATTTGCAGGCTGCATAATTTCTCTTGTCTGCAGCTCCTCAGCCCCTGGAGACCAAAAGCAGCCATAGATGACAGTAAACAACTGAGCCTGATGAGCTTCCAATACAACTTTATTTATTAACATTAAAAAATTTGAATTTCATATAAATTCCACAGTCACGACATAAATTTCATTTTTTTAATTTAAAAAATAAGTAAAAAGGTAAAAATCATTTTTAGCTTTTGGATCATACTGAGGTAGGCAGTGGGCTGGATTTGGGCAGCTAGCTGATGCTTTCCCCTCTAGGATCCCTTCACACTTAGGTTGGCACATAAATGGTATTTAGCAGATCAGACGTTCAATGGATTTAGGTGAAGTAAACTCAGAAAGCAGGAGGAGGAAAGGACGTGCTCAGAAATCCCACTCTATTGATTTCTTCTTGTCTGATTTGAAGGCCTGTAATGCTTTCACTCTTTTGTTTTGTCTGGTTTTATATTATTTTGTTTTGTTTGAGTTTATTGTGCATGAATGTATGAACAATCATTTCAAAGACGGCAAGAGACACTAGGGTAGCCATTGTTAATCTCCTGTTGTTATGTTTTGAAGACCTGTATTGCTTGCAGTGTTCTGTTCTGAAATGCTATGTTGGGTTTGA
>RJWT010012614.1:0-22330 GCA_004365215.1 Cuniculus paca
TTTCTCTCATTGCTGAGACAAAATATCCAACACCCAAAGTTAAAGAGGGAGAGGTTTATTGAGCTCACAGTTTGGAGAGGTTTCAGACCATAATCGGCTGACTCTAAGGCAGTGTAGCTCGGCAGTGGAAAATCACAGAGGAGAAACAGTTCATGGCAAGCAGAAGACAGCAGAAGCAACAAGAGATCTTAACAGCATCTTTCTGACCCTTGTAGCTAACCCAGGCTACACCGTCCAGGTAGCATTCACACTCTTAATCCTAGTGCCCTTAAGCCTAGCATTGCACCATGAATCAATTCCAGCATCACACACTCTAGATCCAGTCACTTCTAAAAATGTTCTACCTATGACTACATGAGGCTTTTGGGGGCACATCTAAACACAAGCCAAATTCAGACTCTGGCCCCTCCAAAGACTCATGCATATCCCTTTGAGAAAAAGGCATTTAGTACTTTTCTAAGACTTACCAAAGTCCTAACAGTTTCAGTATTGCTGAAAAGTCCAAGTTCCAAGTCTCTTCCAAGATGTAAGGCAAACTCTTAGTTGAAAACGCCTGTACAAATGAAAAGAAAGTTAAACACTTCTAGCATGCAATGGCACAAGATAGACATTTCCATTCTAAAAGTTACAAACTGGGATAGCAATGGGAACAAAGCAGGACCAAAATCCAGTAGGCCAAACATTAAATCCCACAGTTCCACCTCCAGCATCCCTGGAAATCTGTGGCAAGTTGTAAACTCTGAACAGCATAGGTGGCCTCACCCCTATGGCATATTTGGTGGTTGTAGCTCCCATGGCTTCTTTATTTGGCTGGCTTTGCTTACTCCTTGTAATTTTCCTTTCTGGCTTCTCCAGCCTTCTGGGGTCTCCACTGCACTTTTTGCTTCACACTCACAGCTTCACACACTACCCTCTCAGGGGCACACTGCCTGGCCTTCCAGGCCTTCTTCTGAAATCTGGGTGGAAGCATTCCTGACCCCACAACTCTCTCATTCTGCATGTGCTTAAAACCATGTATGAAACGATGGCCTACTTCCAGCTGCAGCGGTAGTCAGGCTTTCTTCTTTCTTGGTTGTAAGAGTCTAGTGCCTGTGAACAAATTCCCTAGAAACAAATTCCCTAAGCTGCTACTATTCTGGATCATTGTTCTCTGTGACTTTCTTCTCAAAGAAAAATCTTTCACTTTTGCATTTTTGAGCCTGCAAATGGTGAAGTTATGCTGCTTCTTGTGATATGCTCAAGTCATATTTTCTATTCTCCTGGTCCTTCTCAGCAACCAAGAACTTCTCTTCTCTATCTTTACTGTCCACAACTCTACTGGAGCTTCTTTTCTGGCCAAACTCAAAACATTTTAAACAATTCTGCTGGGCTCTTTGCTCCTGATTTTCAACATAAATCTGACTAAAAGCCCTCAACAGTAGCCATGTCACCACCTCAACATTAGGCTGTGTTGACATTTCTTCTGCCAGATTAATTAGTCTAATTTCATTAATCTCAGTCTCAGGCAAAGTCTCTGGACACAAGCAAAATGCAGACAAACCTTCTGCCAAGATAAGTTTGTCTGGAGTCCAACAGCAAATGCAATTCTTCCCAGCAGAAATCTCCTGAGCTTTGTCTTTACCAGCAGAATTTCTATCAGCATTCTGCTCTTTTGAGTTCTGAGCAGAATCTCCCATCAAATACAACCTAAGGCATTCCAGATGTACTTTTTCCAAAACTTTTTCAAACTCCTCCCAAGCCAACTCCAAAGGCTCTTGAACCACATGGTCAGGGACAGTCACAGCAACAGCCCCACTCCCAGTACCAAATTCTGTTTTATGGCCTTGCTAAGACAAAATACTTGATACCCAAAGTTAAAGGGGAAAAGGTTTATTTATCTTATAGTTTGTACAGGCTTCAGTCCATAACCAACAGGCTCTAAGGCAGAGTGGCTTGACAGAGGAGCATCAGAGAGTAGAACCAGTTCACAGCAAGCATAAAACAGCCAAAATTAAGCAAGCAAGACACCTTAAAAGCACTTTTCTGCACCTTGTATTACTCACACTCTTAATCCTAATGCCTTTCATCTTAGCATTGCACCATGAATCAATTCCAGCATCACATACTCTAGACCCAGTGACCTATGAAAGAGCCCCACCTATGACTGCATGAGGCTTTGGGGGGATATCTAAACATAAGCCATAACAGTATCTCACTAGGACATTTAGTGGAGATAATCTAACAGTTAAAAGGGTTACTAAAATGGTGATTTGTAAAGACAATCTGAAAAGCATTTACTGTGGTCACAATGTTCCTTGTGAGAGGAAAGGTCTAAGACATTTAATGGTAACTCTATATTAAATAAGCTTTATCAGAATTGAAATTGCTTACAATCACATTCCACACATTATAGAAGTTTAACTTTTCATCTTTAAAAATAATGTTGCATTGGTCAGGAACTGCTACAGTCTTATTTAAGTTTCATGAGCTTGATCCAGTCCAAATGTGTGTGGATCAACTGTCATGGGAATGTATATGTCAATCAACTAACTTCATACATCCTTATGCAGTGTATTAACACTAAATCAGTCAAGTATCCTTGGAAGCCTACTGTGTATTAAAGTTACAGGAAACAAAAAGACATGGCAGGTTCTGACACAACACATATTCTTGTTGGAGAGAAAAATATGCATCCTACAGAATGGCTAACAATGCCAGGCCATGTGTGATGCATTTCAAATCAATGGTAAAACCCATATGTGCTATAGGAAGTCAAGGGACAGCAGACCCTCATTGTGCAGCACTGTAGACATAGCTGTACTGAGAATGGGGTCTTAACATTAGCATAGAAGAAAGAGAGCTTGCAAAGAAAGGGAAAGGAGAAGAACACGCATCATTGAAAAGGCCAGTGGCCTGACAGTGGTCTTACCTGGGGATTGTAAGGCTTCATGCCGACATGATGAGAATCCTCCTTGGACTGGGGCATGCATGGCTCCCAGGCATTGTGAGGGAGTCTGGGGCAAGGCCAGGAATCCCCCAACAGGCCTCAAATAACAAATGTCAGAGAAAACTGATTTTGAAATCAGAAGAATGACATGCACTAAATGCTCTTGGGCAGCCGAATTTATTGCTCTCCATATCCCCACTCATATATACCTAAATTTTACTTTAAATAAGACAGCTTCTGCTACAAGCAGATCACAGAGCACCTATCATAAAACTTTGTGCATTGGTGATCGATAATTTCCTGTAAAGTTGAATTGAAAGATATAACTCTAACATCATTCTATAACTTGACTTGCCGAGCCCTACCAAAGAAGTTTCCAGCACCTGTTGTCACTTTAGTCTCCCCCCAGCAATGTGAGGTCTTATGCTCTTTGCGAAATGTAGAGAACAGATAGTGGTCCGAAGTCCTACATGAAAAAGACAGAAAATAAACTAAACTTAATAAGTGAAGTTTTAATGTAAGTACTTTTCTTGGTTCACAAATATAGCAAAATATGTATAGAACACCTGGAAATAGCGGTAACTTCATATTCTGGATGCAACCGGAAACCTCTCTTTGTTGACAGTCTTTATTACAGATCTAGAACCTACTCAGAATTGTGAACTTCTGCGCTCTGAATCTCTCTCACGCTGAGTAGCTGAATTGACTAAATGTTTACTCTTGAACTTCTTTGAACACTAACTTCTGCTTTTCAGTTGGTTGTGTCAATTTGTCTGAGCACTGAAATGGAAAACCGAATAGTAATTTCAAAAGTACAGATGGAGCCCCTTGTTTATAGTATAATTCTTTACACCAAATGGAACTGCAGGAGGTTCAAAATTTGTAAAGGTCTTCCAAAAATCCAAACACATTATTCATTTCAACAAATCTGACAATTTTTGAACTACATAAATTTTTGAACAATTTTTTTAGTCCATTCGTGTGAACTGAGGTTAATTTGAAGATATTATTACTTCCCAAAAGAAGTACTGTAGTTGAATTCCTGAAAGCAATGTATGCCAAAACATAATTCAGTTGGACTCATCTGTCTTGGGTGAACAAAGAAATTACCTGTAAGTAAGGCTATTAAAAAAATTTAAATCTAGTCTAACTCATTTTATACTTACCAGATAAATGCTTTTAACAAAGTAGTAATGTATTCCAATTCACTTGCATGAAAGATAAAATACAGACATTAGCTTTTTCCCATCTCTCATTAATTCTTATAATATTGTAACTACATTTGTTCTAAACATTTAGTTTGGTGCTTTACAACACAGATTATTTAGTGAGGTGCAGAGAGTTAAATTTAATGGAAATATGTAATGATTTAAATTTATTTCAGCAAATTGGGTTGGCTAGAGAGATTATGGCCTAACCTAGCTGTGGTGTTGACAATTCTCCACTGACGGGGGTTCCCATTATAGGTGATTTTCAAAATATGTTTTTGGAGGGAGCACTGTAAATGTGTGTTCTTCTGGCTTATTTTTAAATTTTAAGTGCTAAAATTGCTACCTATAAAGGAAGAGGAACAGAGAACAGCAAAAGCTGGCCGCCTGGGCAATTGCAGTGCTTTTAGACTTTTTTTTTTCCAACAGAGAAATACAAATTGCAGCTTGAAATAAAATTAGTTTCTATCTTTGGACATCCTCAATAAGACATTAGTGTTCAATTTGATTTAGATGGGGGAGAAATCCAAACCTGATTTTTCAAAATCACTTTTGCATTCGACTACTGATTGACACAATAAAATAAAAGAGCTATATCCTAGAAAGCAGGTTCTCAAAGAAAAAAGTCATGATTTGTGAAATGACTTACATAATTAGGTAAACTGGCCACCTACAGAGCACCTTTCTGATACCATCAAAGATAATTCTGGTAAGGACAAAATCTAACCCTCTTTCCTTTAAAAAAATGAACCTCCTTCAAAACAACAAAAGAAAAATTTGGAATTTCATGAGGATTACTCAGAATCCTCCAAAATGGCCTTAGCTTTGTCAAATCTGGATTTAAATGTCAGTAATTTAAAGCTAGCTTTATGAATACAATGTCTATCTCCTGCAGCTGGGCCATATTATTTCAGTGACTTTTTTATGCTGAAGTTGGCTATAAGTTCTATGCTTGATTTATGAAGCAAAACACTCTATTTACTGTACAATGCTATAGTGCTGACATGCGGGGTCACTCAGAAATGCATTTGGAGTAGAGTGTGGGAACAGGGTTAAATGAACAACATGCATTGGTTTATGAATGCAAAATGTGTCTTTTACGAAAAAGAAAGCAAGTTTCTAAGGGCCCAAATGAAAATTGTGACAAACAGTAGCAAGCTGTTTGAATTTATTTGTAAGCACAAAGATTACATTTGACTAGGCAACTTTGGATTGCACTGAAAAGTGCAAAGCATAAAATACAGAAATAAAAATGAAAGTACAGACTTCCCAGCCACGCTCAAGGTAGTAAGGTTCCAAATACTTAGGAACTTCTCATGCTCATGTTGGGTTCTCCACGATAGCAATCACTTCTTCTGCAGGCATTCAAATGTATGGGGGTGGGGAGCCAATGACATGGTAATACCAGCATTTTAGACTTGGTCACAGATGTCAAATTTGAATGAACCCCAATTTGAAAAATCTCAGATGGTCTAAGCGCCTGCCCGGCAAGCACAAGGTCGTGAGTTCAATCCCCGGTGCCGCAAAAAAAAAAAAAGAAAGAAAAAAAGAAAAATCTCAGATGTATGTATTAATACAACCCAGAGATGGTTTCCTCATATTCTGAATTTTAATTCTGAAATTAAAGCTAAGCACTACGTAGCTTCTTTCTTGTAAAATCAATAAAAGAGAAAGTGAATGGTAGAGAGGGCTACTGATTTTTCTCTTCTGGTAGTTTGTTTTCAAAAAAGTGGGGCAGTTTTCCAAATTTCATTAAGTAAACATGAAAATCATGTGCAGTTTAGGTGTGAAGCAGAGAATACAAACTTGGAAAGAGGCAATCAAAACGATTGGCTAGTTCTTCAACTGATTTGTGATTTTTCTCTTACCCTTTTCTAATTCTAAAATCATGTAACTGACAAACTACAAAGAGTAAGCTTTAGAATGAAACATTCCAATTTTGTACCAGGTGGAAATTGTAGCATATTTTTCTCAACTGTGTCCAAATTCCAGAGAACATACCAAAAAAGTGTCTAACTTGTTTTAAGAAATATGCCTCCCGAAGACGTGAGTCCCAGAGACTCAATAGCATAACAGGAAAACAGGCAAGAACTATGCCAGGCCAGACTAACAGCTGGCAAGTAATTGGTGAAAGGAAAGAAAAGTAAATGAGGAAAACACATTTGCAGACAGCAATTGCTTTGGAGGCGAAGTAGTCTTATGTTTCGATTCAAGATTAGACAGCTACTACCACTTAAACCCTAGCTACTGTTTTACAGTCAAAACAACATCAACTTAACGAAATAAAACTAGTTAATTAATTAATTAAACGGATTAATTCATTGCATTTTTTTTTGCAGATTTTGCTCTGACACTGTGGGAACTTTGCTGGATTACCACATGACCCACAATGCTGATCCCAAGACTGGAACAGCTGTGTAAAATAATAAGACTTAGACATGCTCACCCCACAAAAAGAAATAAGTCAAAAGGTAATGCCCCAAAGCAACTGGATACTATAAACCTGTCTTACAAGGAAATCATTCTTAGATACTAAGGGTGTGACCCAAATGCTTCAAGAAAACTTGATTTCCTGTTAGCTGGGAAAAGATTGACAAACACTTTCTAATTTAATTAAGCTGGGCTGAGAAATGGTGAGTTTCCTACCGCCGTGATAACTGAAACAACTTGGGTTTAATACCAGCAGTCAGGCTGTAGCTCCTGCCTTTATGTGAGGCAATGCTTTTGCTATCAAATTAAGGGGATATTTTTTAGATTTTTAGTCCATGGTGGGGGTGGTAAATTATCTGCATTCCCAAAATTTTTTTAAAGCCTCCATATCTGACCTGAACTAGAGAGCTCAACTTGGCTGGATCCTCAGTAGCAATAGCTCAGTAGATGGCCCAGTTACAATGAGACTGATGCTAACCCAATGTTTCTGTTGAAACAGGAGTACAATGCGCATTTTTTTTCAACATTTAAATCTGTGACTGATGTCCTTTCTATGCTCTCAATATTTTGAAAAGCGATTGGATATTTTGCATGGAGTAAAAGAAAGACTGAATGAACCTGCACGTGAGGCAAGGTGAGTAGCGTGGAGTCTTGACCACACTGCTTTGTATCCCTGAATGTCACTGACGCACTGAGAAAGTAAAGGAGTCACAATAAAATCCCACCTTCGAGATGCTGAGAAGCTGTTAGGAGCTCAGAAAACCTTTTAAAAATTAGGGAGGGTATAATACTAGAAAAATATTGAAGAAAAAAATCATCATCAAATAATGCAACGAAAAAAATTTTTAAGAGTATTCATTGTTTTTTTGACCCTTCCTTTTTTATTAGTATATGTTTGCAACACACATAAATACATTCATCCTGGGAAATCTTCTCACCTGACCACCTCTGCTTTCAAACACCAGATTTCTCCCCTTTATTTATCAAGTTCAATCTCACAATTACCTTTGACTTCTTGTCACTCATGCCCTCTAAGTCAAAGACGCTTAACCTCATTCCTAAGTGTGGTCCTTTCCTTTCGTTCTCACTACTTTTGTTGATGCGCGCATCACTTTTCATCTGTCTCCTATTCTCCTGCCACTTGTCTATTTTATTCCTAATTCATGCTACAAACTTGTGCCAAGGTAACCTTGCAGTGCAGGTCTGAATGCATTATGCCTCTGCCTTGAAACCTCCATTTACTCCCCATTAAATAAGGAATTAAATTACTAACTCTTCTACACTGTCTTCTGGGTCTACATAAAATTGCTCCAACTTATTTTTAAATCTCCCTACTTGCTCCAGTCTGACAACACTTCACCACACAGCCCCTAAACCTAAAGTTTAATTTTTATAAGCATTGAAATTTAATTTATTATTAAGACCCATTGCAAGCATTAGTTTCATGTTTAGAATTGTTCCATGCACTATCCCTTCCTTATTATACTGTCTTTATGGCAATTATACTATGTTGCCTGTTCCCACAGCTGTTTGGGTAAGTATTACACCTAAACTTAAGCTCCTTGAGGGCAAAGAATCTCTTACTCATATTTCATATTTGACACAACCTTCTGAATAGTTCCTTAAATATAATAGCTACTTCATAAATACATGCTGATTTGAATGAGATGCTACAAAGCAAATATAAAATTTTGTGTAGTTTCAATAAAAGAGGAAGATTTTGCAAGGCATTATGTTCTGCAACAGCTTGTACATTCACAAAATATGAATTCTAAAAGAAGTAGAATAATTTATTTTAGGGTAAAAATCTTAATGAATGTACATCATTCACATTCTAGAATGAGATGCTCACACTTAAGAAATGAAACAGCGTTGCTGTTATTCTCAAATAAAATTATAGAAATTAGAAAGGGGAAAGAACTATTTGATCTTGGTTTCTGCCCTGTCAACTCAAGATCTTTACCTGATTCCATTCTTCACTGTGACTGGAAGCAAAAGGCAATTGTAGTCTATTCATTTGCCTTTTGACAAATGAGTTTTAAATGACTCAAATGATTTTTCTTTGAGAGGCTGCTTTCATCAAGTAATAATTCATTCTTCAAATGAATAAAATCTTCTCAACTCCACAGAAGTCACTAGTTGCACAATTGAAGTTGCCATACTAATTCTATTTCCCTTTAGTAAGTTTGTCTGGCTTTCAATTCCCACCCTTTTCTGTCTAAAACCTATAAAATAAAAATATTCACAGACCTTGACATGTTCATCTTCAGAATGGTTAAGTTTTATTTACTAAAAATATCATTTGGAGAAAAATGTCAAAAATATTGCTTGGTGCCCACTGGAAATTCATGTCATTGGCAAATCTTAAGGTTGGTGTTGAGTCAATGGGGGGCAGTATCAAGGAGCCTAGTAGGTGACCAAATTATTCTGGTTTGCCTAATATTTTCCCAGTTTTAGCACTGAAAGTTCTATGCCCATGAAAACCTTAGTCCCAGGAAAATTCTATAGTTGGCGATCTTGCTATTAACAACGGATAACATCTTTTCCCTGCGTACCCTTTTCTAACACTGAATACTGTGTTGGCCATAAAGTATCTATTCAAAAAATTTAATTAAAAATATAAGATACTGAAAAATGAAAATATGCCAGATAATCCAAAAATTAAAATACTGATGGATTCCATCTTAGTCCCTGGGGAAAATGTGTCTCTAAACAATTAACTGGGGGATTCCAGGTCTTTCCACAACTGTGGAGTTACCACAAGGAACCTGCAGATTCCTATGTATACCAATTAGTATCTGTAGGCAGAATAATGTGACTCACTCATGAGTGTGTCTTTGCTCTTCAAAATATTTGTAGGACCTACTGCTATAAATAAACTAAGAATTCATTTATAAAGTTTAAAAATTCAGTGCATGACTCTTGGAGCTACAGACTTTCAGAGTTGGATGGGACCTTGGAGATCAACTCATCCAACCTCATTCTTTTATGAATGTGAAAGCAGAGTTGCACAGCTAGTTAATGGAATGTGTACTCCGTGAATGAATCTACCTCATGGTGCTAAGTGAATTGCAATAAAGTTTATGCAGCTCTTACAGAATTCCGACAGAATCCCGTGAGGATATGTGATCGCCTACTTCAATGGCAATAAACAGTGACTCCCTCTCTTCCTTTGATCTGTCATACAGTGGCAGATTATAATACAGTTATAAGCAAACAGAGACCTGTATGTTAGGCTCACTTCTCCTGCCAACTAGTGAAGCCATCTTGGACAAGTCATTTCTCTTCTACAGGCTTCAGTGTGCTCATACAGAAAAAGAAAAGAATTGCTGAGTTTTCCTTTCTTATTGACATTTTAAGAGACTGGAAGCTATTAAGAGAACTTCCTTGGTCAAAGCTTATAGAAAATTGGTTCCTGGAGCTTTTGCGAAGCCAGGGTTACATAGTTCATCAATGGCAGCATTACAATTAGAATTTAATTCTCTGGACTCCTGAATTTTTGTCTACTTCAGTCCCTCCACATTATACATAATTAAGCTCATAATGACTTCCATCTGCCCCTTGGAAATGTGGAATTACAGATCAACATAACTACAGAAAAGAAAAAGCAGAAGACAATTCTAAAGCCCAAGCTTGGTAACGGGATTTTCTACTGCGTATATTATATGCAAACCGTAACCGCTATTGATACCATCATCATTCTAGTTATTGTTACAAAGGATTTGTATTTGAGGTATGCCTCAGAATTTACAAATCATATTACTAATATGATCTTCTTTAAGTCTACAACCATATGCTGAAGTATTTAGAAACAGTTTTTACCACTGACTTATGAACAGGGTAATGGGTGCTCTAAAAGTGTATTCTATATTAAGTTAGCCATTAACCACAAGTGATTACATTTAAAGCAAGTAACATTTTTAAAATTGTGTTTCTTGGCCACACTAGCCACATTCAAAGTACTCAATAACCACAGGTGTATGATGGTTTCCATATTGGATAACACAGATAGGGTGCATACCCATAAGAGCAGAAAGCTCTATCGGACTCGCTGCTCTGTAAGATTATGGCTTTCTTGTATCCACATGGCTAATAAGTGGCACAGCCAAGATCTTGGTCTTTTACATGGCCTAATGACCTCATCCTAGAGCAGGTCCTGCTCATCATCTAACCTATATACAGTGTCCTTACCATTTAATTAGAGGTGTCCAAAAAAGAAAAACAAACCAACTTTAATTTCACCATAAGGAATACACAATAGAAAAGCCCCATCTTAATTTAAGAATTACAGACTATCTGGTGGTAAAGCAGACAAAGTCTGAATGGACAGCTGAATTTCAACTATGCACACTAGCAACCTGAAACTGAAATATTTGATGCTTTGTGTTTTTAAATTTCAAAAAATATTCAAATATTGTCAGTATCAGGTCTCTGCTTTTCCAAGATTATCAATGACCAATTCTGAATCTTGAGTCCACCAGGAGACAAAAAGAGGACTGGAATTCATATTATTTGGAACTCTAACATACATATGTCATCCACATTTAAATCCTACTTTTTCTATAAAATAAATAATAATTGACATATTAAAGAGAAAACTGAAATTATCATATTTTTGCCTGTACTAATTTCTACACAGTTGTTATAGAAAATAGAAGAGCTAGTCAGTATCTAGTTACACATCTATACTTACTTCAAAAATGGGAGAAAGCATTGAAATGTTACTGTGTTATTTTCTCATTGCTAGGTAAGCATACCTAACACCCACAACAAAAGAGGTTTATTTGGCTCAGAGGTGCAGAAGACTCCATTCATGGTCAATTGGCTCCAAGCAGGTGCATCATGGTAGAAGGGCATGGCAGAGCAAAGATGCCTGGTGGCCAGGAAGCAGAGCAGTGGAACAGCGCCAGAGAACAGGGGCCAGAGGCCACAGGTAGATCCTAAGGTCATACTTCCGTGACCCACCAGACGCACCCAGAAATGTGCTTTCCTAACCCGCTGGGTGACTCCCAAGCCAATCGAGTTGACAATTAAGCTTAACTATATCAGTTACAATTGCAACAAAACATAGGGATTTCTTTTTTCAACTCACTGTTGAATTGATCAAAGGTATATATTCTAAAAGAAAAAATAACAGTGGTATCTGTAAAGTCTGAGCCATGAAGCTATGCTAGGTCTTGATTAGACTCTTCATAATCTTTTCTAGTTTTGTGACTTCTAATGAACCTATAAACTCTCTGATATTTAGTTTCCTCATTTAGAAAATAGATAAAATATTGCCTGTTTTCCAGGGTTGCCTCAAGAACTGATGATAATATGTGTATAGCACGTATCTATTCTATATCCTATGTATATTTTAGCCATATTATACACAGATATGCTGTAATTAAAGTGAGTTGGGATAGAATATGGCAATTAGATAATAATTTGGATTGGTAATCTAGAAATATTTTAGGTGAAATTTTTCACTTACCGATGACTTAATTTTTTTTTAACTGAAGAAATAATAGAAGTTGGGCTGGGGATTTAGCTCAGCAGCTCAAGCACTTGCCTGGTAAGCATGAGGTTGTAGGCTTGACCCTCAGTACCAAAAAAAAAAAAAAAAGAAACGAAAAAAGAAAAAGAAATAATGGAAGTAGTTAAACAGCGCCTTTAACAATGTGGGTATTTAATAAGTAGTAAGTGTTTCTATCAACTTCTTTCCCTCAAAGAGAAAAACTAGCATAACATGTAGGTTAACCATCATTTATTTAGTTGAAAAGATCAAGCCAGTAATAAATGGAGATTTTTAACCTAACACAATTCTAGATTATTAATTCAAATTGTCACCTAATTATCATTTGCTATCTTATCTCAACTAACTATATTTTTTATAATAAATCTCTTATAAAGTGAATAACAATACATTGGATCTAAGAAAGCTTGTTTTTAGATATGTTACATATGTGTATGTTTATAGATTTCACCCTGAGGAGAAAATACAAATACTTATCTTGTACCTATGTTTTATAAGAACAAGTTCTATGGCAACTTCTAAATTTATTATTAGCAAAGGTTGTATTTAAGATTCCTGTGTCTACTGCTTAATAACACCCAAATTAGTCTCGATGGAATTAGCTGTAATTAAGGACATTGTGAAATATGGTGGAGCAAACAGAATTACACTGTATTACTTTATTAATAATATTCTTTAACTACACTGTAAATTGCTATTAGGCCTGCATATTACTGCTTGGATATGGAAATAGTCTTTTGCTATGCTAATCTAACACAATTTTCTTTTAAATGTAAACAAATTATACTCTATTAATATGCTGTTCTACTTGCATAGTTAATTATTGTAACAGTAAGGAATAAAATTGTTCTGCTTTCTCTGTTTCTGATGGAAAAAGGGCTACATAAATAGTTTAATAGGAAACTAATTATGCAAAAAATTTAGATGCCTAAAATGTGTTTGTAATTACATTAAAATGGTCTTCTGTTCAAATATTGGAAAAGCCTGCTAATTGGAGGCTAGCTGAAAATTTAAATATTGTGAATCAATGATTTTAATACAGTACATGTTTAGTTGTGTTTCTGTTCATATTTATCTTGAAAATGAAGAGAATATTTAACAATGTTTAATAAGTAGGGGTCTGAGTTTCATACCAATGAAGTTAGTCTGCAGCAGACTGGAATTTTAAGCATGAATTTTACAGCATTATCTTTAATTTACTCAAGAGGTATGGGCAACTTTTGGCTTGGTAACAAGTAAACAAAAGTACCCTGAATGGAGGATAAGAAAAGAAAATCAGTTGTAGACCAAATCAAAGAGTTCTGGAAAATGCCCCATGACAAGCAAACCAGAGTTGATATGGTTGTAAATTGCTAAATCGTTTTAGATAAATAAACACATGTAGCATATCACCTGCCTATTCTCCCAGGGTTTGCAAGTGTATCACCTTATCCGCTTGTAATTAAGAACTGTTAAAGATGCAGTGTCTTGTTCTAAATGATTCTTCGTGGCATCCAAGCTTTTATTTTGATGCAGAACTGAGGTTCTTAATCTGAGGGGAAAAAACGCAATGCTAAAATAAGCCCACTCTTTTGGAGAGAATTTCAACAACCTGTCCTGAATTGTAAACTATTTTGGAAAAAAAAAGGAAGGGCAAACTGTTCATTATAATTTTTACGACAATACAAATGAGAGTACTACATATGTAACTGGGATTAATTGCACAGGTAATTGGGAACCCAGAAATAACTTCATAATTTAAAATTCTTGCCTACTTAACAGAGCTGTTGTGAGGATCAAAAGATATAATATACTTGAAAGTGTGTTGAAGACTAATAAAACTCGCAAGGAAGGTAGCAAGACACTGTGGTAATTCATAATGAAAAGATGAACTGTAATGTGTTCTTTAAAGTAATTCCTACCTATAGTTCCTTACACAATTTCCACAGTTCTCATACTCTGACGGCACAAAACCGCAGTTCAGTTTGAGTGCTGGAAGAAACAGTCCATGGTACCACCTCTCGTGGGCCTCGAGGGCCAAGTTAACGTTTAGTATGGAGAAAAATCACAGTCAGTAACTGATTTCTCATAAATGTTTACCACATTCTTTATTCAAAAGGATATCTTTTGCTGACTTTGAAGGAGAAATGAAGTTCTCAAGTCAGTTATAATCACTTCGGAAGTACAGTAGACACCTCTAACCCCTCATCCTGGTGCTTAAGCTCTTTACCCTGTGGGAGCTGCCGGCCCAGCTGCCACCCATGTGAGTGCTCTGCTGTACTCCATGTAGGGAATTCCTGATTTCCCTTATTTGTTCTTTTTGGTACATGACTCGCTTTCCTACTGGATCCCGATTTAATCACTCTTACCTGAGTAATTATACTCGTAATCTTACTGGTTGACCATAATTCTGTCCCATCTCATGCCCACCTTGTGAGTTCCCATTTTTTCCCCACCTCACCTCGTGGTTTTGCTCCATAAAAATCCCTGAAAAAGGCTAGATCCTCAGTATCCCACTCTGGACCCCCTTCTGCCTCTCTCTCGGACAGAAGCTTTCTTTCTCTCAATAAATATTCTGGTCTTAACCTCCGTTGTTCCTAAAATTCATTCTTCAATTTTAGAGAACATGAACTCGTACCAGATATCCAGTAGATTGGGAGTTTCTTTCCCCTATATCTCCACCACTGAGCCACTGTGCAGCTGTTCTCCTCACTTGGAATACTTTCTCCACTTTCCACTAGTCCTCCTTTCAAGGTCTACTGAAATTCTCTCTCCTCCTATATGGCCTTCTCAATCTCTCCAGCAGCCAACCACTTCTTCCTTCTGAATTCGCTAACATGTAATGTCCCCACCTTTCCTTGGCACTGGGCATTTTCTGTTACAATTTTTTTTTTCATTCCTACTGTTTTATATATTTCTAACTCAGAAATAGGCTCTCCCATGTACTCTATGCATCTTGTGTTTTTAGCATACACTGTGACCTATACAAGAGGCTTTATACAGATTCTTGCTCTTATGTGAGGGCACACGCATGTGGTGTTCAAAGAATTTTCAAGACTGTCTTAAAGCAGGTTAGCCAGCTCACTCTCAAAAATACATTTAACTGTGAGCCTACAGACCCTCTCTGTTCTACTACCAACATGATAGGCAGCTATATCTGAGAAAAATGAACCTGAATAGCTCATAGCAATGTTTCAGTGAAGTGGTGCTCTGTCTAATCTTATCTTGCCATTATACTGCACCACCCTTCCCCTAGTATGCACATGAAACATATTGTATTTATACTGAAACTGGACATAAGCCACATGTCTGAAAACCCCCAATCTTGTTTTTGATGGGCTCAAATTACTTCTCTGTGTCTCTCCAAAGTAGAAGACCCAATGGTGTACAATTACTACTTACTGTAAGTTTTATTTGAGGTGTTTACTATGTGTCCTGAAGGCCAAATGACTTTCTCATTCCTTGATGACAGAAATGAATATCACAAACCCACTCCCTACCTCCCACTTGCATTTTTGCTGTCAGTATCTATCGTTCTAAAAGTACTACAAGGTCTTTTATACCAGTAGAAATTTGTGTATTGATTGATACAATCATCAATTAATGTATGCTTTTTTTCTTCCCACAATTATTAATGAGCAGGGAAATGACAACATGGTAGAAACAGAAGGGAGAAGAAAGAACAGCAAAGGCACTGATCGTTCAAAACTAAAGAAGCAGTTCATGAATAATGGAGAGCTTGCGCATACAAATTGCCAGGAGAAGTACTTTCTATTTTTTCTATAACATTGTCCTTAGTGCTCTTTATTCCATTCACCAGGGTTCTAGTCCCCAGGCCAAAAGGGAACAACATATATTCTACATGAATACACTACTCATGTGGATGAAGAATGGCTAAATTCTTTTTACTAAGTAGAATAATCAACCTAGCAAGATACCTTTACCTACATTAAAGTTCTCATTACAAAGAGACATATTCTTGTTCACCCACAACCTTTCTTCTCTAGTGTGCATTTTGTTCCTTATTGCAGAAACCTGGAAGAAGGTTGTTCAATGTACTGTCAGAGACAGAACCCAAAACATGTCCAGCGGAATGCAGGTCACAGGGAGAAACTGAGCTCATTAACTCTTTTTCTTTTTCAGTTGAGAGATATACAGAGCTTTCTTGATCTTTTGCTCCATTTTTCACTGGTTGTATTATACATGCATATAAAAATGACCATTAAAAATACCAAATACTCTGTGCCAGACTAGTCCATTTTCCCTATCTGCTGATCTCTTAGCACATGCTCACAAACAGAATATTAAAACCCATGAAGGATTTAGCTCAGGGCACATGTTGCCACTGGTAACCCATGGTAATAAGGTAACCCTGTATACTCACAAGTGCCATATGTTACGCACATAGATACATATGCAGACGGAGAGACTGTTTTTAGAAAACTCATATCTTCCAATAAAAGAAAAAGTACTCCCTGGAGTATAACACCAGAGCTTTAGGCTATTGATTCAATTTAACCTCTAACTTTCAGAGCTTAATTTCTGGTTTTAAGGAATTATAGGGAAACCAAGTTATAAAAGTTCTCAAGAAACAAAGACTGAGTATTTACTGAAAAGTTCCAGTGAGTTGAAATCTATTAGTACAAGTCCAATTATAAACCGCTTAAAGATTTAAATGCAAGTCGTTTTTCCAAAAAAGACACATATTTTATGTTCATTTTATAACAAAATAATATCTCCTACTGTCTCCTATTAATATATCAATATAAATAGTCAAGCTAAAAATAATTATTAGAGAGAGTTTGGGATTCTCTAATGAGTTGCAGTTTTTCCATATCCTTCTCAAAATTCACAGCATCAAGATGTGTCAGGTATATTAGAAGATGAAATGGATTTATATTTTTCAGCTCAGTAAGTCAACCAAACTTTGTCACTACACTTATTCTCTTAGAGGAAAATATGACATTTTTTGAAAAAGGAAAAACTATTCTTACAAAACCTTGCAAATTGCTTAACACTGTCTTGGTTTTTTCCAGAATGGAAAAAGAGCATATTTAAACTCTATGAGGAAATACTGTTGGAAGAAAAAGCTTGCTTGCTTGTTTGTTTGTCTGCTTTTTTTTTTTTTTAAACTTTGGTCAATGCTTCAAGAACTAATACAATAAAGTAATATGATTGAAGATTTGAAATGCTCCAAATCAGAAAGTCTAAGCTTCTCAGTAAGTCCCCTTATCTGGAATGTCCATTTGCTGTCAAGGAAGGGAGTAGGCTGTCTCTGCCTCCTCAGTAGGATTAAGACCCTAGACAGAATGTGAAAAAAGAGAAAACTGATGTGCATTTATTTGGTCCAAAGAACATAGTACAAAGAGATAGTGAACATATGCTATGTTATTAACCAAATAACCACTTTCTTTGAAACAAAGGTGCTTTTTCTATGCATTCTAGAAGATTCCTGAGTGTATTTTTGTATAAGACTGTACTTCTCTGTGTTTTCTCTAAGGGCGTATATTACTTTGAATGCCAGGACAAAAACTGGTTTCGAGAATGACAACAGCAGTGTCTGACTGAAATTCCTTCTTCCATCCCCTGAGGCAAGAAAAATGATTCATTCCTCTTCTCTAGATGTTGCAATCGTGTGTGCAGGCTGCTTTTCCCTTTTCCTGGTTCTCCCTCTATCAGGAGTATCACAGCAGACCCACAAACCCCCATCTGGCTCCTCATTGATCACCACAGTCTCCTCTTTTCTGACCTCAGCATTTCTCTCTTCTTCTCTATGGTCATGTGAGTTATGGTGGCCTCAAGAAATCCTAGTAACCAGATCTAAAGTGGACCGAAAACTTGTTACTGTCACGGTAGCAGGAATGAAAAGCCTTCACCCAGGCCAAGAATAACCACGTCACTTTATACTAGCTGTGATAATTCGGAAAGCAATGTGCTGTCTAATGCTTCAGTTCTTTCTAATACCACCATACTCCTTTTAGAATCAGACGAAAAAAAATTGATTGAAATACCACCATATCTTTTCTTACCTCAAGCTAAGGCGAGGCAATGTCTAATAAATATTCAAGAGGTATACAAATTCATAGTAAAATAAGGAAACTACAGAAGAAAAATAAGACAGATGATACTCTCCTGTATTGTTTTCTCTGTGTCTGAACACAGTGACATATTCCTTGGTTCCTATTTCTCGCCTCTTTTTAACATATTTCTTATGTCTTCGGTAGGTGTGTGAGAGAAAGACAGGCTTATTTAGAGAAGCCAATGAGCCTGTAGACTATTCCTAATGCTTAATCTTGATGGCCAATCTAACTAGATTGAGAGGTGCCTGGGAGATTAATAAAGCACATTTCTGGGTGTGTCTGAGGGGGTGTTTCCAGAGATGATTGGTGTGTAGTTCAGCAAGCTACAAGCTGATACCAAGCCCAGATGAGATGAAAAGATGAACAATAAAATGGGCCTGTGTGCAAGCTTAGTTTTGCTCAAGCAGTGCGTCTTTTCCCACAGCCATTGCCTGTGGACATCACACTCCAGTCTGTTCGCACTTTCAATGCAGACTCGCACCAGGGACTTGCCAGGGAATTTCATGGCCTCCAGCCTCCAACTATCCTCCATCTTTGATTCCTCTGGCTCTGAGTCTTCCTGCTTCTTGAGCAGCAGCTGGATCCCCCACCTCTCACCCTATGGGTGGCTGCCTGGTGTATCCTATAAGCCTATCTCAATCATTTTCATTTTCTTTCATAAACACATATTTCTCCAATTTATTCTCTTCCTCTAAGGCAGTGGTCCCCAATCCTTTTGGAGCCAGGACCAGTTCCTCAGAAGATAATTTTTCCATGGACAAGAATTGGGAAGGTAGGAAGTTGGATTCAGGATGATTCAAAGTAGCCCCCACCTAGATGGCTTGAATACACAGAAGGATGTGGCTCTGTGAACCCTGTAGTTCACAGAAGGGTGTGGGCTCTGATGAGAGGCTGATGCCAACACTGGCCTGAAAGGAAGCGGAGCTCAGGTGGTAATTCCAGAGATGGAAAAGGACTGTAAATACTGAGGAAGTTTTGTTTGCTTGCCCCCTGCTCATGTGTTGCTGTGCAACCTGGATACTAACAGGCTACCAATCAAGTATACCCGTCCATGGCCTGGGTGGTTTGGGACCTCTGCTCTAGAGAACCCTAATCAATACACTACTATACTTACAAAAAATAAATAGCCTCTGGAAGTTGTCCATTCCTCCCTCCTGCTCAGTCTTCTCACTTGCTGTTGAGCCTTAGAAGCTCTACTGTTTCAAGTCTTTAACACTTCAAAAGGATGAGGTGCTTCCAGGGACAGAAATCATTTGTCATTTCAGAGAAATGAAGAGAAACCCAGGCCACAGTGAGAGACCAGTTGGTGCATGAAGCATGGATTTGCTGTAAATCCAGAGATAGGTTATAGCGATGCACCTCAACATATCTCAGGGACAAGGACTTAAGGTGAAGTTGGTTTTATTGACTAGAAAAAATATGAAAAAATTATGACACACTATTTAAAAGAAATATATGACATGTCAAAAAGACAAAAACACAGCAAATCATCTATGGTAAAGAAAATCTCTCTGTATGATTTCTGTACATTCACATTTCTCTTTAACTCTGAAAAATCCTTCATCTCTTCTTTTTGACAAAACCCAGGATAATCTAAGGGACTTGTTTCAATGTTTCTTTATTCTGAAAAACCTAATGGAACTTTCACAATTAGGAAAAAGAAAAATTCAGTAATAAGTAAACAACTATACCTGCTTAAATAATCAGATAGGACAGATGAAAATTTTTTGAAGAAGTCATCCATGTAAATACATGTATTTGAGGTGCTTTTAACTGTAGGTGAAATTTCTTTGCCTTATTCAACAGACCGTATTGTTTAAATTTTTTTTAAATTTATTTTTGCAGAGCTGAGGATAGAACCCAGCACCTCCTATATGCTAGACAAGCACTTTTCAAGTACTGTTTATGTAACAGATTTTTTCATAAGTATTAAAATAGACTATGTGATTTAAGTTTCAACAAGAATATATTGTAAGTTGAGAAAACTGAGACTTTTCTTTTAAATATCAACTTTTCACACTTTATCCATTCTTCACTATACTCTCTGCCTTCCATTTCTCCATACCACCTGTACCAGGCTTCTTGGTATTTATCCTCATGTCCCATCTAGGGACATTACCCAAGGCAAGTCTTCCTTGTACCACATTTGGAAATAGATACTCATGCTATGTGTTCTCATATCACTCTGGAATTTTGTTTTCAATGTGTATTACAGCTCACATTATTTGTTTAATAATCTTCCCCCAACAAACCAAGTTCCAAGGGCAAGAAGCATATCCCACAAACTTTGATATCTCTAGAACACTCAATTTTATTGCTTTGCACTGAAATATGTGTTATAATGAAGCAAAATTCATGAAGTCACTTAAATTAGACCAAGTATATTTCCAATAATTGGTAGTTAAAAGTGTAATGAAAATTGTATTTTCAAATTACCAAAAAATGTGAAGTAGGTAACTGTAGTAAATTTAATTTTTAATTTAGTCACCATCCTTTCAAGTGCATGCTATTACTATGGACTACAGATGGCCATCCACATCCACTGATTCAACCAAGTGCAGATGGAAAATAAGTGAAAAATAATTGTTAGAACTAAATATGTAGATTCTTTCTTGTCATTATTTCCTAAATGATACAGTAAAACAACGACTTACACAGCATTTACGTTGTATTATGCATTAAAAGTAATGTAGAGCTAATTTAACGTGTATAGGAGAGTCTGTATAGATTCTATGCAAACACTACACTATTTTATGTAAAGGACATGAGCATCTGTAGATTTTGTTATCCACAAAGGATCCTGCAGTCATTCCCAACTGTCACTAAGGGACTTCTTCTCATCTTTTTCTTTCTCCTGAAACTCCATTTCTAGAGCAGTCTTTGTCCTCTTACTTCAAGGCAACACCACCATGGAGGGAAAATGGATTTTACTGTAACAGCAACAATAACTCTGGAATAATTATATTTCTTCTCAATGAAATGTCTCAGCTTCATCTTTTCCCTTCCCCGACACAGGTACACTCATCCCCAAAATTATTGATTTGACATGAGAACACGTTATTTGTTAATTATGAAGCCAGTATCCAGGTCAATTGTTGCCAGGTTTCAGAAGCTCCACAAGCACCATTAAACCACTTGAACTTCCTGGAATTAAGGGGTTCCCTGTGGATCCAACGTTAGTGCTCCCAAAATTGCTACCTCCCTCACCAGATCATGTCTAAGTCTATAATACTATAAGACAAAGTTGCTCAATTTTTGAGGACTAATTTTCAAGAATTTTTTAAAGAAAGAATGAGAACAAATTGTCTTTTTTTTGTGTGTGTGCCGCACCAGGAATTGAACTCATGACCTTGCACTTGCCAGTCAGGCACTTAGGCCACTGAGCTAGATCCCTGACCCGAGAACAAATTCTGAAAGCATAATTTCTGAAATGATCCAGAGCCAAATAAGATAACCCTATCAGTAAGTCCAAGTCATTCACCAGTGACTCAAATGGCCAATCAAGCAAGAACAAAGAGGCAAAACATTATCATGATGATCATTGGCTAGAATCACGATCATCTAGAAAATAAATAGTTAGCATGGAAAATGTCAAATATAAATTCACAATTAGCCTTTAGGGAGGTAAAACTTACAGAAGCAACTTCTACCCAAAATAATCACTATTGATCTTACTTACTGTGGATCTTATTAGGTAATGGAAAAAATATGTATTTCTAGGTTACCTATTAGGTTGGATACTAACAGTATTTAGTTATAAACTTTTTTTAATTGGAAAATACTAGTAAAACAGAAAAAGGCAAACTGCTGCCTAGAGGGGAAAAAATACATATATAATAAGCAACTCATATCTAGAATATTTAAATATCTGCTAAAAATGGATGCTAAGATGATAAGTGATGGAGAGCAAAATATTTTTTAAAAGAAACAAAGTACTTGAATGGACACCCCACCAAGAATACATTTGCATGACACGTAAACACATTGAAAAAACAACCCATCGCTAGATACCAAAGTTATCAAATTTAAAACTATAAGATACTACTGACACACCTAGTAGAATGGTAAGCTGTGAAAAGTAACAGTGTGATCACTTTGGAAAACTGCTTGGCAACTTCTAACAAAGTTAAATACTTATATATGTTCCTTTCATCCTAGCTATGTGTTTGAGGTAAGCAAACGCATACACTCA
>RJWT010012615.1:0-22328 GCA_004365215.1 Cuniculus paca
TCCCTGATGGTATGGGCAGGTATACTGCAGATAACAAGAGCCATTAAGGAAACCTTATCGATTGCTTTGTTTTTTGTTTGTTTTTTTCTTTTCTTTCTTTTTACACTGTTTCAAAGTCATATTCCATGTTCATTGCTTTGTTTTGATTGACTTTACTCTGTTCTGTTTTGTTTGGTTGTATTCTTTTCAAAAAAAAAAAAAAAAAAGAATGTGCCCAGTAGCACACATACACAGACATGCACACACACAAACCCTAAATTCTACAATGCTCAGCAGATACTACAGTCATTCCTGGCCTTACTGGTTATTTGGAATATGCAGGAGAAATAGCAAGATTTAGTCAAAACTGATGCCATAGTCTGAGAAGAATCAGGATTTGCCATTTGAAAAAATGACTACCACACACAGACATAAAAAAAAGATACTGCAAAAACAAATATTAAGAAGGAAATAAATAGGTGAAACAAATCCTATGTCATTCATTAAAGAATATAACCAAGATAAGAATCAGTAAATGGGTCTCACGTATTATTACAACTCAATAATCTTTTCCAAAAACTTCTTATATGTTGCCTCTTTTTTGCCTAGAAAAACTCCTCCATTAGAGAGACAGCTCTAAGAATTAATTATGTACACTTAGCACTGAAGACTCTTCCTCCTGCTGCTTGAAGAGGTTCCCACAGGGCTGAATACAGCTGTAACACTATAAAATTTATTGAAAATTTAAAAGCAGTGCATTTTGGTCTTGTAACAAGTTTTTCTTTATATAATATGAATATGAACGTTGTATTATACCTTTGGGCCATTATTAATTCCTGAGGAAAATGAACATTCATTTATATCTGTGCTTTTCAGTAGTAGTAACTGATACACTTAAATTCACTAAACAGAAATTTATCTCTGAGATAACTTTTCAGTCTAATAGTAAGAATTACTGTATCAATAAAAGTACAGCAATTTAATATGATCCTGTATTTACACATGGTAATTTGTGGTATTTCTTTAGTGAAGAAAAACTTGTGGTTTCAATAAGGGATTCATCACCAATCCAAGCTAATAAGTAATGTATATATTTCTGATTCTAGCAACATGACAGTCATAGACAATCTGACCACTACTTTGTAACTTCCCGAAACACATCTTAAAAGCTCTCAAACACTTCAAAATGCTGGATAAAATATAACAACTCTTTTAAATGCATAATACAGCATGTAAGCAAGAACAACAAATTCTCAGATGCTAGAACAAAAAGACTGAAAGTAAATTTTAACAGGTCTGTGAGTGATGAGACAGCTGCTGTGGGAGGTTATCAGCCTCAGTAATTTAAGGATTTTTAGTTAGAATCTAAGGCTATAAAATTAAACACTGAGTACACATGAGGTAAGGATTTGAAATTGTGTCCAGTAGGGCAGCATTCCTCAGTGAAATGGTTAGAAAACAAAAATCTGACATGTACATAGCGAACTTTCGGTCCCTGCATAGTCTCCAAATACAGGAACTTGAAAGGGCCCTGTGAAAAACTTACTCTTCTGGATCTATGACTCTCATTAGCTTGGAGTTTAAATTCATACTACCAGAAGCATTTGTGAACCCCAACTCAAAAAGTAACATAAAAACTGGCCCTGAGTTGATGGTATCCTTGAAACTACTGCCAGAAGCAAAGAAAATTCTTTTGAGTAGAACCCTAACATCTCAAAAAATGTCACTAAAGGGAAAACAGGCAAATTCCTTTAAAAGTAACTCAAGAAAGAATTACATAACAGAATAGAGAAGGTAGTTACTATGCAAACATTAGGAATCCTGTAATAACCAACCAACAACTATAAATAGGATTATTATGAAAACTTTAAAAAGAATTTTTAACTCATTAAACTATAAAATAATAAATTTTAATGTGAGACAAGAACAAAACATAAAAAAGAAATCTGATGAAGAATCAAAGAGCACTAACAGAAATGAAAAATAATCATGGAAAATAAAAATGAAAAGATGTGTTAAACAAAATTAAAAAGAACAGATCAATAATCTACACAGATCTGAGAAAACTTCTCTGATTGTAGCACAGTTAAATAAAAAGACCAAAAGGAAAGGTTAAAAAACCATCAAAAATAAAATAAAATATAATGTATAAGCAGGCTAATAATAGTCTTAATATTTCTACTTAACTAATACTCCCAAAGGAGTAAATAGAGAGAAAAAATACTTGAAGAGACAATAACTAGTAATTTTTTTCAGAAATAGTAACAGGTATTTAACTTTTGATTCAAGAAACACATCAAACCAGGCCCGTAACCCCAACAGTCAGGATACTGAAGCAGGAAGATAGCAAGTTGAGGCCAGCCTGGGCAACAAATGGGATTTTAAAAAAATTTAAAAAGCTTCTGCACAGAAAAAGAAACAACAGAATGAAGAGACAACTTAAAGAGATGGGAAAAAAATTTTGCCGTTACTCCTTGAACAGAGGAATATATGAAGAACTAGAATATATAAAGAACTCAAAAAATTAGACCCCAAAAAGCAAAGACCCAATCAAAAATTGGGCAACTAAAATAAATATACACTTTTCAAAAGAAGAAAAACAAATGGCCAAAGTACATGAAAAAATGTTCAGCATCTGTAGCCATTACAAAAATGCAAATAAAAACAATACTGAGATTCCATCTTGCTCCAGTAAGAACAGCTATCACCAAGGACTCAAAAAACAAAAACTTTGAACAATTAAAGAAATTAAATCAGTAGTTTAAAATCTGCTTCCTATTCATTTCCACCAAAATACACTCACATCAAGTTGAATTTATAGGCATTTTCTTTAAACTCTTTAAAGAACAAACAACACAAATAATAGGTATTTTATATATTTCATAGTATAGAGCAAAAATCTGTAAAATTATTTGGGTGATTATTATGGGGAAGGGCTTTTTCTAAGTGTTTTACAGGTACATTCAATTTAAATTTTAACGTGTCTCCACAAGGTAGCTACATTTGACAGAAGAGAGAACTGACACACAAACAGTACCTCCCACGAGATATACAATTAAAATACAGTGAATTTCACTAAGGATCCATGCATAAAGCAGTCTTGTGCTATAGTTCCAAATGCTGGTCACATTATATATCCTCTCTAAAAGTAGAAAAGAAAACAATGGAAGTGTAAGGAGTATTTTGTGTCATACTTTAGGGTACTAGTATATCCTCAATATAAAAACCAAAGATAATGTTAGGAAGAAAAATTATTGTTGAATACAATGTATTACTAAAGATGCAAAAACAAGACAGATTCAGACAATTATATTTTCATGAATTTTATTTATTTATTTATTTTTATTTATTTATTTATTTATTTATTGTGCCGGAAATCAAACTCAGGACCTTGCATTTGCCAGGCTGGCACTGTGTCACTGAGCTATATCCCTGATTCCTTCACTAATGTTTAATGAAAATTATTTAAACAGATTAAAGTTCAATAGAATAAAGAAAAGCAATTGCCTTCAATTATGGAGAAACAGATTTTGATAAAATTTAAGACACACTGATTTAAAAGAAAAAACTACTTAGAAAATGGGAATAGAAATGAATTTTCTTAACTTAAAAGCAAACTACCAAAACACACTAAGCAAAAAAAAAAAAAAATACTCCATGGTGAAATATGGTTAAGTATTCCTTTTAGAGTCAGAAATGGCAATCCTTTTGCCTGTAGTCACCACTTTTACTCAATTATTTAATCAGAGGTCTCAGATTAAATAATAAAGAGGATGGGAGGAAAGAGGAGAGGGGCTGTAAAGACTGGAAAGAAAAAAACACATTCTTATTGTCCATACAAAAATTAACATTTCATCAACAACAAGCAACTTATTTCATAAATTTCTAAAGAAAGATAGCATGAGTAACTAAAAAAGCTACAATGTACATAGAGAGTACATCTTTTTAAAAAGGACATGCAAGAGCTGCTAAAAGAAAATAAATTATCAACTTTAAAGATATAAAAAGATCTCAGTAAGTGGAATTTACTAACAGTAAGTCTTCTCAAATCAACAAATTCAAAGAAAATCTTCCCCACCAAAATAATTCCCAGGGGAACTTTCCATGGAATTTCATAAACTAATCTTAAAATTCATAAGAATAGTTGGTCAACAATAAGAATTCTGAATTTAATACAAGAAGATTTAGTCTTATCAAATATCAATACTTCCCATAACGCTGTAAGTAAAGCAGAGCAGAACCAATGGAGCTAAACAGAGGGCTGGAAGCTTTTACAGACTGATAGAGAGAGGAGGCACCACAAATTGCTAAGGATAAAGCAAGTACGAGGCTGGGACAATTGTTTACTCATTCATCAAGAGATATATTTATATTCCAACCTCACACTACACTATGAATAAAAGTAACTTCTAGGTGGATTAAAGGAGTAAGAGATTAAAGAAAAACCTAAAAAGTTTTTGGAGTACAAACAATAAGCATTACAGTATCTTCTGAAAAAAAACACATTAAAAAAACCAAATGTCCGAGTCACAAATTTGTCATTAAAAAAGTCAAAACCTAGGAGAAAATATCTGCAACCCTCAAATAACCAGAAAATATAAAGAACATTTTCAAATCAATAAAGAATTTCATAGCAAAATCAGCCGGGAAGAAATCAGATGACAAATGCTGACAGATGAAATGGCACTCAACCTCAGCAGACATCAAGGCAATGAAAACTTCAATAATAGTGAGGTATTATTTCACACTCATTCGAGTCGCAAAACAAATTAGTCACATCTTTCCAAGGATAAGTGTGGATATATCCTGGCACAAAAACACTCTTACAAACAGTATGTAAACTGATAGAGCCATTCTGAGAGCAACTTGGCAATGACCAGTAAGAGGTGCCTTTCAGCTGACTAGCAATCCATTTCTAGATGTCCATGTAGACACAAACACTCAAGAGTTACGCTGAAAAGACATTAGAATGTTTGTTGCAATGTTATTTATAGGGGCAAAAACTTAGAAAAATAAATATCTCAGTGGAACATGGATAATTATGATTTTTCAATAAATTAGATAAATTGTGATTAACTCATGATTAATTTAATCTGGACATAAACATGGGGAAATTTTTGGATCACTTAAAAACTGTACCTACAATTTGATTACACTTATGTAAATTTCTAAATATACAACAATGGTATATATTACAACAGGCTTTAGAATAACAACTTTAGAAGCAGAAAAAGGAATGAATAAAGCAAGTGTTAAAATATGTTGTTAAGGTTGATACATTGCATCAACTTGAGAAGTTTAGAAGTTTAACTGAGAGACCCAGCAGGGAGCCAGGGTTCTTACTTTGTAAATACCCTCATCCTGTGCAAAGGAGGGCAAGGACATTCTGTGAGTGTTAACACCCACCTTGTAAGGTGGGGGGTGGCCTGTGCACAATGTAAGGGAGGAGAAGAGGTTTGTTTCTCCTTCTTTTTGCTCTGGCTGCTGCCTTGAAGTGCTGCCCCAGTGCCATGCCACCCTGCCTTGGAGCCAGCTGATTACAGACTGACATCTCCAGAAACTGTAAGCTAAATAAACCTTTCCTTGCTTCACTTTGGGTGTCAGGTGTTTGCCTCAGCAAGGAGAGAAAAGTAACCAAGACAGTTATCTTTTTGATGAATGGTCATATTATTTTCAGTAGTTTTAAGTATACATGAAGGGCTTCATAAGAAATTTCAAGTAAACTGCTACTGTAGTACCATTATGAAAGCATTTAGCAGATAATAAAAATTAGGAGTAAAGCTATCCTCCATCCCACTACCCACACAGAGCTAACTTGGTATTTTTCTTCATATTTAATTAAACATAGATAATATTATTCTATGTATAGAATCTTACAGAATCTTTTATTTTGTTAACATACCATAACCATGTTTGTTCATCATTATTTCCAACATAAGATGTACACATGCTTATAGTTAAAAAAAGAAAGAAAACTTTTAAAGCAGAGAACAAGGTACATGAATAAGGCACCATCATCCTACCCGAGTCTATTACCACTGCCTGCAGCTTGCCATTTATCAGGTTCATAAATGAGGTGTTTATCAGCAGGCAGAATGGAGCACCACTGTGATGCCACTGGGTGGAGGCAGAGCTCTCAAATTCTAACATGTGGCATTGGTTATGCCTTTAGATAATAAATCTGACTGCAGCGTTTCTAAAACAGCATATTACACTTCAAGCTAACTCATGTACTCTTTTCATATTTAAAATTTCAAATCATTTAACACGAGTCAGTTATTCCCATTTTGTGTGTTTTCTTTTAATGGACACAGATATTTTGCCATCCTTCCCTCCATAAAGAGTGTTTTAAATTAAAAGGCAAAGAAAAGAAACTAGTTAATTTGGGGAATGCATCTTTAATCACAATTCTAGACTGAATAATTATGGATTTTAAGGAGGAACTGCAACTTTAAGAAAGCTATAACTTCAAATACATATACTTATAAATCACTGCTGTATTTCACAAGGTTAAGAGCATATAATCAAAATGAACAAACACAACTAGAATATTCAAACTACAGCTGGTTTGGATCTAGATATAAATTTGCAGTCATCACTATCTTGCAATATGAGGCAAGTGAGAAGAATGGAGTCATACACTAGTCGTGTTTGCTGCACTTAGAATCTGCCCACTTCTACCTGCTTGTTAGAGTTCACTGCTTCCTCACCTTCCTACTGTTAAAAGTGGGCCTTTAACCCAGAGAATTAAAGCCAGAGAAATGATAAAATGCAGTCACTGACTAAGAACTAATTTGCAAAGTAAGAGCTTTTATTCATGTAATTGTTTATAAAATTAGGATCATTTAATAAAACTAACTTCAAGGAAGCTGTCGCAACTGGCTAGAAAAATTAAGTTTGAAAAATATTCATATATCATGATTTGATTATTCTCAAACATTAAAATTTCCATGTAAGTTTTAAACCACGCAAGGATTAACTTCTGTTCTCCCATCTTCACAACCTTCCTTTATCTATACAGTTTTTAAAAAGTCACAAAAATCAGGAAAAAATGGATCAGGCAGGCAATAATAAGCAGTTTCTCAACTGATTTGTAACAGCAAGAAAAACACCACTGTGAACTCAGTAATTCTGTAACTCAGCATAAAGTCAAAGTTAAAAGATTCAAATTTCTCCTTTCTACTGAAATGTATTCTTCTAATGTAAATATTTCAATGCACAGGTCACAAATCAGCAATTAATAAAAATTACATATGCAAAAAATCTTTGGGAAGAGTTCTACTTTCTAGTAACAAAAGAGATTACAAGCTTCTTAAAACACTTTAATTTTGCTAATGGCATATTGTTTTGGTACTTCATGACTAAAACAGGATAACTTTCAACAAAAGGATAGAATTTTAAAAGCAAAACAAAATACTAAAAAGCATGACTACTGGGAATGATAATTCAATTTTAAAAAATCAGATTGACTAAAAGTCAATACTGGATTAGTGGTTGACCTAAGATTTAAATCCAGGTGCCCACAATCATCCCCTAATTTTAATTCTAACTATATTTCAAGCTGCCATTTGAAATGTTTTTTCCTGAAAGTTTAGTAGTTCATAATACAAAAATTTGGCACGTGTACTATCTTTACTGTCAATTGTGTTTTTAATGTGACTGCCTCACTTCAACTGTAAGTAATGTTTTAAAAACTCATACAGTCTACACTTAATATAATCAGCATAACACTTGTGCATGATTGTTTACACAAAATAAGCATTCCTGCTGCTAACAGTAAATCCATTTTTGTATATAATATATACATAAAAATTATACATGTGTATATGTGTGTGTGTGTGTGTGCGCCTCACATAGCACTCTCAAATAGTAAGCACTTAAATCAGTAATGACAAAGAGGAAAAAGGAAAATGATTGAATAAAATTTTTTTTCATAGATTTCAAAGTGCATGATTCCTAAAAGGACATGATAGAAAGTTATTTCAAAACCCATACCAACACTCTGTTGAACTCACCACTTACCAGGAAACTGTGACACTATTGGAGGTGTATCTTCATCTAAGTCATCAACTCCTCCAGCAATAGGATAGGGTGGAATGGAAACTCTGGGCATCACCACCCAGCTGTGATCAGAATAAAGGGATGAGGTCAGGCTGGGCAGTCCTGAGTTATGGGCTATCTGAAAGCCACAGATCTTCTCAATCTGTTGCCAGCGAAAAAGTCGTTCTCGTAAGCAAGTTGTCAATTCGGAGAGAGCTTTCCTGAAAAGTCAATATAGCAATTACTAGCTGCATCAGAGTCTTTAATATGTCACTAAACAAAAGAGAATGAAATATGGCACTGCCATGAAAAGACTACGGCAATTAACTAATTTCAGGAAGGAATTACCCAATCTCAGAATTAGTCTAAATTATGTAATTGTGAATGATACAATGGTAAACATAAATCATCTGTAAACTATGCATTTCAACATAATAGCAAATAAACAGTCAAAATAACATTCTTACTTCGCTTCCAGAATTTTGTGATCAACCTCATCTAGGGAGGAGCTATGAGCAACATGCAGAGTCCCAAAGACTGTGCTTCTCTTCTTTTTAATTTTTTCTGCCTAGAAACCCAAGAGAAGAAAAATAAGGCTAGGTTTGAAAAAACATACACACACATACTAGTAAAACTTATTTTTGTTTTGAATAAATTAATTATCATAAAACCAGTAGAGTATTATTAGGTAAAAAACAGTCCTGTTTTCAGAAAATAACAACAACACAAAAACAGATGTGAGAGAAAGCATGCTTTCCCAAGCCAATCAATAGAACTCAAAACTTTGCTTTGGAAAACTTTTCTCTTCTTTCTGGATGACAAAGTTCAAAATCTTGTTTGCAACTAAGAGGAAAATTTTAACTGTATCCTATTGCAATGGAGGGTTAGCAAGTGAAATGAGCATCTTTTTTTCTCTTGCTAAAACTCAGATTAAGACTTATCCTTATTCCACACAATTTAATAAGTGGCAAACATTAATTTCTAGAAACTACTCACCTAATTCAGATATGAAACAGCAATCTAGAGGACAAAAGCTCCATATAAAACATTTATGCTAATGATAATAGTGATAATTTCTAAAGGACACTATGGTCATTTTAAAGCTACATAATTCTTTGAATACAATAACTTTAAAACCTATGATCACTTAACATGACAAATTCTAAGTCAAGAAAATATTCAGAAACAAAATTTTATTTAGATCTTTGTATTTCAGTTGATTATTCCCTTTTAAAATGCAGCCTAAGAAACATCGCTTCTAATGAATTTTGAAATAAAAGAGTACCTCATCCTTAGCAATTGCTAACTGCATTTCAGCATTTTGTCTTTTAATATTGTAGTACTGTACTTCTACTTCATGTGTTAATTGAAGCCACTTTTGAAGAGCATCTGGAACAGACCAGCTGCTTCTCAGTTCAAATTCTTTTTCAGCCTTTTTTAGAGCCATTCGAACCTGGAAGAAAGAAAGCATGGAATAAAGCAGGATTAAAATATTTTTTTAGCACCAAAATTAAAAGAAAAAGTAACTTTAAAAATTATGTTCCTTACAAACATTTTTAAATCACAAAGTCTAAATACAATATATTTCTCACATAAACATTAAGGCTAACGTTTTAAATGCATCTTAAATTCACAAAGGATAAGTGTAAAGTCAGAGAGGGTAATGAGGAGACTTTGCAATATTAAGTTTTTGTATTTTATAGCACACAGGCTCACTAAGAACACAGAGGAGGGGTATACATGATTTCGAACGGATCACACTTTTCCCATAATGCATTTTCTGTTTGAAGTAGAGTATAAAGAACTGTCCCAAATTAGGTAAGAAATCTATTCTATTACTCATTCTAAATTTCTCAGAAAGTCCTCTTGTAGCTCTTTAACTAAGCATGTTTTTTTAAAAGTGTGGTGGATTAAACACTGGTGGTCAACTTACACCAGCTAAACTGAATCAGCGTGGTGCTCAGGGGGGCCACCAGAGGATTGCAGACAACATAAGGGAGAACTGGAAAAGAAGTGCGTGTTCTTAGTTCTCCATAGCATTGGTGTTTGGCGCTGTTGGTTCTCCTATTGCCATGGGTTCCCCTAGAGGAGCCTGATAAGCTTCTTTCCTGATATGAGCTTGGCTGTTCTCATCACCAAAGGAGCTTGGAACCTTGTTGCTGAGAATGGTTGTAGTTCACTTTGGAGGAGTTCTGGCCCTCACTTTGTGCATCGCTTCTTGGCTTCGGAGGGAAGATGGTATACTATTCAATCTCCAGGAGAAGTCTGTCATGCTGGTTTCCTGATACGAACTCGGCCGTTGTCATCATCAGAGGAGCTCGGGACCTCGTTGTCACTGAGGATGCTGTGGTACTTTTCAGGGAAGCTCTGGTTCTTACTTTGCTTTCTGGCTCCAGTGCAGAACCCTCAGGCTATCGGCACAGATCTTTCACCCTGCTGGCATAGATTTTCTAGCTTTCACTGTTGACCTTTGGGCTTTCCCAGAGCAGATTCATGAAACAGACTTACATGAGTCATTGTTGTGGGCTCTGGGTCTTCAGCTGGACTCATGCAGGACATTGCTGTAGGATCCAGGCCCTCAGCTGAATTCTCTAGGTTTTTAGTGTGTGGACAGATTTCCTGTACTTTCTTTGTACTTAACTCCTTGGATGACCATTATAAATAGTACTAAAATTATGAGTCATGTATTGTCTTGATGTCCTTGCAAACCCCTGACTACAACAAAAAGTATGCTTCTTTAGTTTTTCATACACTTTCCTTATAACCAGTTATTTTTCACTGTTTTATCTACCTATTACAGGCTATTTACCATTTCTTCTATTTAATTCACTGCTTCCTAATGTACTACAAAGTAGAGCTCAAACACTTAAAAAACATAAGTAAATTTTGAGGAAACAGATTCTTAGGAAGAATCTCCTTGAAAAACTGGATGGCTTTCAGTGTAGGATGTTGCAGTACTTCTCCCACCTGTCCTTTAAAGGAGCCGGTCAATAAAACAGCAAAACTTAAATACTCAGAGGGTTGGTTGGGTAGTAAGTGTTATGGAAAAATATTGTAAGGAAAACCTCACTGCCAAAATGACACAGAAAGACAAGAGAATATTCTTGGAATGGTTTACTTAAAAACTAGCAAAAGTGTAAGCTGAAGATGTGTGAAGAACACAATAAAATTTACAAAGTTATGTACACACAACTCAAGACCTTCAGCAATGAGTGAACTATGGAGTATACTGCTTCCTGTACACCCACCATCACTGCAGATAAATCAATTGCTCTCAAATGTTCTAAGGTAACTGAAACTGTACTTCTAAACGAAAAGTGCTGGGGAATGTTTGATCTGAACAAAGCCAGCTTATTTAAATAAACTTCACTGTGTGTCAGAATAAACTAAGAGGACTATATACAAACTTCTGATAAAGAAACAGAACAGCTGTCAAATACTGTGAAAAAAGAATTGTGTAAAAAATTTTTTTAAAACTGTAATTTCTAAAAAAAAAAATTCACAATGGGACAATAAGTAGACGATTCAAAAATATTTTAGAAAGAAACAGAGAATACTAACAAACATTAAAAATGTAGGGGTAAGTCACTGAAAGCAAATTCTAGGGCACATTTGCTTGGCACGTACTACGTGTGGGACAATGTGTGTTTGATAAGATGGTAGAGTAAGCTGTGTGGCACCCCTGCTAATCTCTCAGGAAAAGAAAATCTGAGCTCAGATCCTGTGACACGCAGTTATATAACACCACTAAGTGTGTCACAAAACCCCTTTACTCATAATATTTTAAAACTAAAATTGCTATATAATTTTCATTTTCAAGGTAGTAGAAAAAGAAATCTCAACATTCAAGTCATTATATAATCATAAAGATTTTCCTGAGTTACTTCATTCATTCACTTCATTCATGGCAATAGATGTACATACTTCTGGCACACTTTAAGCATTCAGAAAATTGTCTTCTATCAATATAAACAAGTTTGCATCGAGTTCTTTTTAAAATACCCATTTACCCCTTTAAGCTACCACTTAGTAACTCAAAATCTCAGTAGGATTATTATGTTCAGCTTGGTACATCATATTGTGGTGACCTGGGGTTGACTGAGGTATGCAAGCTGTCTATGCTAAAACCTCAGATTAGAATGTTCATAATCCTTAAAACCTTATTTTTAAAAGTATTTTGTCATCTCCCTCACTATGAAACAGACACCTGTAAAATACTTTTGTCTTTTCTTTCTGATTTGCTTTTTCTTATCTGCAATGGTCAGAAAAACAGCTAACAAGCTTATGAATGTAATTAAATGTAATGAATGACACAAAAGCATCATGTGGCTCCTTGAAGAGGCAATACAAATATCCCAACAAATACTCTTCAAAAGTATTTTTAAAGTATCCTCTATTTTGCTCTTTATTTTTACTCTGGGTTTCCCGTGTGAGAGAAACAATGTGATGTTTAAACTTGTGTGTCTGATTTACTTCACTTAACATTATGGTCTCATGTTCTCAAAGGGGAAGGGGACCAACACATGGAGGGATAAAGGATGAAAGAAGAAGAACTGGGATGTGTTACATATACGCAGCAACTTCACACAGGGAATGGAAACATTCTGTACTGTACATATGTACTAATAAACTAAAATGTAATTTAAAAACAAAGAACAAAATGTGGGTACCTGCTCCAATTCCTGCTCTGCATACTGTCGTCTGCTCAATTCGCACTCAGCTCCCTCCCTCAGCTCTCTCAGCCGGCAAGCCTCCTCCTTTGCGTAGTTGATTTCATCCATCATTTTGCGCTCTAGATTTTGCTTTTCTACAGCAACATTTCTGTTTTCTTCTTGTGCTTTTTCAAGCCTTCAAGAACAATAAAAATTCCTCAAAAAGTTTCCAAGATCTCATTTGTTAATGAAAGAAAAAATACTGTCATGCAATATGGTAACTATTTTGATTTTAATCACAATTCATTCACAGTTTTTTCTTAATTTTAAATTTGGGTAATAAAAATATAGCTATTTTGGTTATTTGGAGCTCAAAAGACAGGTAGAGGAGAAAAAATTTTTCCAAAGAGACTTTTAAGAAAATTATTTAAATCAAGTTAAATATAAAATTCCACTATACATATATTTCCACCTATATCTGATTTACTTCCACTGATCTTCTACCCGCTTATTCTCAAATACCATTTAAAATAAATCTTTAGTTATGGCGATGTTGTATTTTCCTAAAAATATGAAATCAATTCAGGTATACATTCCTATAGTATGTAGCAACTTATGTATGTGTTTACACACATGCTCATATTATATTTGCACAAACTGGATTTCCTATGTAAATAACAACAGTTATTACTTGTTCAACTTACCTCTCCTGTAAGTCCATCAGACTTTGCTCTGCAGTTTGTAAACTCTCCAAGTCTTTCATCATTTTTGCAACATGTTCTTTAGATGTCTTATTCTGTGTATAAGCAAACCAGCATCCTCCAACACCAATTACTATAGAAACAGTGAGAATAAAATCCTTCATCCAGTTATGAGGTGGGCCTATGAAGAGAATAAGTGATAGTTAACCTTTGAGCATAACAGAACTTTAATACAGAGGTAATTTTTTAATAGTAGATATCTAAAACTAAAAACACTAGAGACTGTCCCACGCATAAACACTGATATTTTAAAAATTCTTTCTTCAAATAAGCAGTATGCTTACTGGCACTATCTGATGAAATTAACCTATAGAATGGCAGAAATAAAAACACATGAATACACCATGCCCCAGTGGGTAGTAAAGTAGTAACTAAAGTCATGGTTTAAAAAGCAATAGCATCCAACACAGATGCTGCTAGAATGTGCCTCTCTGGGTAAAGGGATTCATGGAGTGTCATCATTATCGTTCCAATGACTTTTCTTTAGTCAGATGAGACACTTATCACTGAGATACAAAATGGAAACCCCACATTTCACTGAAAAGCATTTTCTCCATTTAGACCTATATAACTAACTATGTTCATCAATGATGCTCAATGGTAGATACCAGACCCACCACTGCATCTGAAGATAAAGGCACTAGAGCCTACTGTCTTCAGTGACACAAAACTACCCTAATAAATTTTTTAAAATTTAGCTCTGACAGTTAGTATACACTAATATTCAGGGCTCTCTGGAAGGGAGACAACACAATGATAATTATCACAATATAATGTATTATTTCAATGTTCCTGAGAGATAGTCTCATAGTTTACAACGGAAAACTGCCAATATATCCATGCCTCAGGCAGGAAGGTTCTATGATCAGTAAGATGAAGAGTTCTACAGATAGCCCGTGTTCCTATGTAAACAAGTCTAAGGTTGGTCTGTGTCTGTACAGTATGATTGGTAGTAAGCTCTGCGCCAGGGACCCTCAGCAATCCGTATTTCCAGAATGCACACCCTGCCATCTGCTGGAAGAAGTTCATTCCCAAGAGCCACAGTCTCAGAGGATTTGTTTCTGCCTCTGACTGAAAGGTTCAGCTCAGGCTCCACTTTGACTATGAGCCCTGTTCTCTGACTCTGGCTGAAACATAATCACCAGGAATAACAGTAAGTAGATGGACAGGCCCCACACTCCATATTAAGCATCACATACTAGAAAAGATTTAAGTGAACATTCCCTTAAAATGTATCTCTGGTCATTTAACAATGCTAATTTCTTTATGAATCTAGAATGGAAGTTCTGACTATGGTACTCATTCACTCATATAATAATTCTAATACAAACACTAAACGACAATGCATCATTAACTTTTTAACTGGTTTGCTTATTAAAGTATTTTCACAACATTCTTTGAGTCCAATTTGATTTGTTTTCAAATAACTTGATAATACAATATTCTCTGGCTTAGAAAGTGGCTTGCTTCCAAGTTAATAAAGGAGTTTAAAATTCCTGACCAAATAGCAGACAAATTCTGTAATTTAATGCCTATTGTCACCAATCATTTACTTGAAAACAATTAGAATCTCACAGAAGATAAATCTCCAATAGTTTGGAGTCTGGAAGGCAGGAGAAAGAAAAGGTTAGGAAGAGGATAGTATCTGTGGAACGTTTGGCATTTCAGCAGTGTTCTCTTTCCTAGGGTTTGTAATTTCCACCAACAGTGCACTTCCACCAACTTGTACAAGGGCAAGTTCCAGCTGTTTCACCAGCTGCTCTCTTAGCCTGAGCCAAAAATCAACAAACAAAAAAAATCCCATCAGCAAAGTCATGGAATCCACTCAGCTACTGGACCCTTTATAGAATGGCCATCCTCAATACTACTGGTATCATAGAAACCCAAAACTCTCCTAATTCCAAGAATTCAGGTACAGTAAACATGAGCTTTCTAATTTATCATTTGCAAAAAGTCATTTTTCTTAAATTACATTTGTTATTCCTTTTTGGCTTCTAAAAAACAAAATGCAGTTGCTCTAAAGTATATGCTTTTCATGTACTTTTCTCTCTGAAATTTGAAGTTAATGAAATACACATATTTAACTTTTCTTCTGGGGAAAAAAGGTTATTCCTGTCAAAGAAATACACAGTTTATTTTCTTTACAGATATGACATAACACTTTCTTAAATGCTCCCCTTCAAAATAATCAAATAACATTATTTATTTTATGCTCCTGCCAGGAAAGTCATGTTACTTTAGAAAGCTTTAAGTGAGTCTTTGCTTTTAGTCTATAGCTTTAAAAAGTACTACATTGGATGATTAATTAAATTACTATGATCTATTACGTTCTGCCACAGGAGTTCTTTTATGACTATCTAGTTGTAACAACATTAAAATTATCACAAAGATTCAAAGTTTTAAATCTACAAATTCTAAATCATCATTTAATCATACTTTTGCAACTTCTGAAATTAACCAGCTTAAAAAATTCACATTCCATATTTCAATGGCAGAAAATTTCATCCTATAAATCTTTTGTTTTAGAATTACATTTCTTCCGTAGTTAACAGATGATTCATTCTTCTTACTGGTCTATTACTTTTCTTATTTTTTTCTTTTCTTAAATAATAAAGATATGATCAGACCATGCTTCTACATCATATTGCAAGTGGGAGAGGATACTAACGTGTTGGAGGTCCAAACAGAACCACATCCAGTGCCTTGAGCTGAAGTTTTTGTCTGTGACTCCGGTCACTGATTTTCAAATGGGAAATCATAAACGAAGTATCATGCACTGCTATCCTGTTCATTTAAAAAATACATACATATTAAATGAAAACATTTATAGTACACCAACTTAAATATATGGACAATACATTTAATACTTTATACATTAGTGATGATCATTATTAAGAGCTAATCTATATGATTTAATGCTGTATCACATTTCAATGAAAACTCAGCCACTAAAAGACTACTGTATGTTAATTATTTCCCTGCTATATTAAAAAGTTATTATTTTTATGGTTACTTTCTACTATAACTTACTAAGATTTACAAATTATAAATGTGAAAATACATCGTAATCACTAACTGGCATTTCATTACCATTTCACAAAAACTGGAAATAACACCATTAGCAGACTGTAAAACAGTTCTAAATTTAGGTCATAGGACTTTAAAAAAAATATCTAAAAAGCTGTATTCTAAATTATATTCCAAGGTTTAACCGGCTTAAAGCTTGAACAAAGTAACTTAAGTCCTAAATAGAAGCCCTGTTAGGTTAAAGTGGACCTGTGGAGGGGTTTATGTCGTAAGCACTACTGAACTATATTACTAGTAATAAAGAAAGCATGTAGGGAGCCAAAAGACACAGGTGAAATGAAATAAAATCACCTAATTTGGGAATGAAAACCTAAGCAACCTAGTACTCAAACTAAGATTTCGTAGCAATCAAATATAATGCCACTAAAGAGCTTAAAACATAAAATATAACAATACTAATATAATAATAATGAAAAATTTTTAAAAATCACAGTCTTACATCAATGGCTTAACTATTATTCAAGAAAAATCTATAATATATATAGTATCTCTACAATGAGAATATTTGTGGGAGACTGAGTAACTTGCCCCAGGTTATATAATTAATTAGTATGAGGCAAGCTTCACATCTGAATATGTATGAGCCTAAAGACTACTCTGAACCACCATATGTTAATTAGGAAGATACCAGTACCTCTGAGTATGGAAAAGAATTACAGAGCTCTAACTTCTTTTCAAAATGCTCTCCTTCATGATTTCCAAAGGTACTTTTCCTGTATGTTTTCTCTATACAGGTGGTACTAGGTTCACAAATGCTTTTGTCTGTAAACAATTTGGTTAGCAAACAGAAGCACTCTGCAAAATTTTGGTTTTGTTTGTGACACTGCATCAGGTAACCAACGCAACTGTGACCATCTTTTCCAGAATCATGGAACGATTTAAGTTCATGAACAGAGGTACCACTGTACTTTCAATGAGACATTTTACTCGACTGCTTGAAGGCAAAAAATATGTCCCACTTCTGTATCCACAAAGCCAAAAATGCTACTTGGCAAAAGCAAAAAGTTGGCAAGTCCTTATATAAAAAGTGAATGAATGTGTGGATGGATGCATGAATGGATAAATCACAATACTATCAACAAACTACATTTAAGAAATATGATTAAAAAAAAAAAAGCATGTCGCAGAATTTTATGCAAGATTCCGTATGAGCCCCGTAGTATCAATGATTCAATCTGAGTTGGTGAGGATGTCAAGAAGCCCACACAGGTGGGGAAAGGAATTAGGAAGCATGCATCAGGTAAAGAGAGCCTCCCTATAGACTTTCAAGATGTGTTTTATACATGTACCAACTCCCCATGATGAATGTAATCATTATGCACTGCAAACATATACTAATTAAGATTTTAAAAACAAGATTATGGAATACAGGAAATACATAAAAGCCCTAAGAAACCATTATAGCTAACATAAATTGGGATGCCTACAGCAAACAGTGTTTTAAAGTCACAGAAAGGATTTAAAATGCTAAAGACTTGAAATGCTTTAGATTTCCAATTTTGGGGGATTTTGGGAAAATGTGCATATCCATAACAAGGTATCTTTGAGACAGGACCCAAGTCCAAGCATGGATTCTCGTATGCTTCACATATACCTTACACACATAGCCTTAAGGTAGCTTTACGTAGCATTTTTAGAGCACCTGCATTCTGACTGTCACTCATCCCATGAGGGCAGGTAAGGAATTTTCCATTTGTGAACCCATAATGGTGTTCTAAAAGTTTCAGGTTACAGAGGATTTTAGATTCTGGATTTTCAGATTAGGGATGCTCAATTTGTCATGTACTGCTATAGGCCAACTCTCTGAGAAGGTTTTTTATACATTCTTACAATCGGCTCTGACATGTACATCTTACACAGTAATTTACATTAATTGATCCTGGCTCTTTATATGGATTTGCATAACTGTCATATAAAAAAGGAGCTTGAAGAAGACTACCTTTGCTTTCCTTTCTCTTTCATTCTAAAGGTTCTCTAATAGGCTGACCTGAAAACTAATCTACATTTATAACTTTTTTTCACAGTAACATCTCTAATATATTTTTTAAATTGATCTTTACAAGTACATGATGTGGTCTCCACAATGCTACCAGAATCTGAGGCATCTCTGACAATCTTTACTCAGCCCCCAAAAATGTGGCTGTAACAAAACATGGGTCAGTCTTCCTCATACAAGTCAAAAAATTATTAACTTTATTTTAATACTCCATCCTGTTTTAATTTTGAATCTTGTTTTATTTAAAAACAAGAATTAAATTTTATTTAATTTTTGTCTCCTTTATAGCATTTAGTTGAACCATGAACATAAAAGTTACTACAGTATTTGTTGAATTATTTTGTAGCCCGCAAATTTACCATCATTTGTAATCATATGTGTAATGAATTAGAAATGTTTATTTTGAGACTATATGTATATCTGGGGGTGGATACAGGAATCAAACTCATGACCTTACACTTGGCAGGCAGGCACTACACCACTGAGTTAAATCCCCAGCCCAAGAACATATTTTTAAAAATTTGACAGCTTCAACCTTGAACCAAAATAAAAATCTCAAAGCAATAAAAACTGCTTATTCAATTAGATAAGCAAACTTATAATGGATACAATGTACATATATAATCATATATAACAAGTACATTGTAATAATTGATTAGAATCCTTTTTTTGTTCATACTGGAGATCATATTCAGGAGCACTTTACCACGGAGCTTCCCAGTTCTTTATATATTTTATTTTGAGACAGGCTAATCTTGAACTTGAAAGTCTACTGACTCAGCTTCCCAAGCAGCTAGGGATACCAGTATGCATCGCCGCAGCGGGTTTAGAGTCTCTTTTGATATATAAAATAATTCAAGGAGAAACAGAACATAAGAAGCAATCATCTAAATGATTCTGGTAGAATAACTGCAAATTTTAACACTGAAATCTTGAAAGATTGTTGTGTTAACTAATGGAAATTTAGAATATATAATATAGAAAACTAATAACAAGTTCCAGATATCAAAGAGATAAAAACAACACCTTGGAATTTAGTACCCAGTCTATCTAGAATTTAAATTCTACCTTAGGAAAACACTTGTCTCTGACTTGATATTTTTTAGCCTGTGAAACACAAACCTCATTTTAATAATAAAGCTTAGATAAAATATAAAGTATTTCTATGTAACATATTTTAAAATGTTACAAATGCTAGTGTTTTGTTTACTAAACCCCTTTTCTAGTTGAAATATAACTGACAGCACTATGACTAACTGGTTGTCACTAAAAAGTACCAATTAAGAAAGTTCTATCCATTAACCCATTAAAATAGGTGTCTTGGACCGGGGATTTAGCTTAGTGGCCTAAATGCCTGCCTGGCAAGCACAAGGTCATGCGTTCAATCCCTGGTGCCGCAAAAAAAAAAAAAAAAAAAGGTGTCTTTGTAGAAATGGACCTGCATCAGATGAGTTAGTTTTTCTTAGCTTTATCCAGTGGTCAAAGGTGAACCTTTTATGTTACCTGAAAATGGATAGCTGACCCAACTTACAATTCTAAAAATTATTTTCCTTGGAAATAAATTTTTAAGCTTCCTGATTATGACAAGAAAAACTGAATAAAACTTGAAAATGCATATCTTAAAAAAGATTAAAGAATGGGTGTATTTATATTTCCCTTGTACCCTCAGCTACAGAAGTGGTTTGTGGATTCACCATTGAAAATGACTTCTAGTATATAAATCTCCATGAGCAGAAAAACACATCTGGGTAACAAAGACTTACCTGGGAAGTGTTGTTCCTCTGACATTATTGTCTCTAAAATTCTTTTCATATTGGGGAAGTTCAACAAATTCTATCAACCACTGAATGGTATCCTCAACAGTCCAATTATGAACTATAAGAGATTTAAAGAAGGAAAACATATGTTAAACACAGTGCCTTCAGAATTAAAATATATACACATGCCATAACTTTAGAGGAAATAAAGGTGTTAGACTGAATTTTCAATTCAATTTAATCAATAGTAAGTACTAAAATGGTATCTAGCAGAATATGAGAAGTTAAAAATAATGAAACATAAAGGCTTATAATCTAAAACAGAAGAAATACATAAATGCAATTAGGATAAGTATTAGCATGATGAATATTATGACTAATTCTAAAATAAGCACCATTAAAAGTCTGGAGAATGAAATAGTCCATCATTCCTCTGGCTGCAGAAAGCTTATCAGACATGTACTTATTCAGTCCTTCACTTAGCCACCCATCCATGCGATACTGTGATAAATCTCCTTAGGATCAGGTTCCAGTCTAAGCACAGGGCACAGGGAGTGAAAAAGATAAATCAGTGGTACGGAGCTTGTCTAGCACACATGAAGCCCCGGGTTTGATCCCCAGCACCAGAAAAAAGAAGGAAAAGAACAGAAAGATGTCAGGATAAGCCTCTCTGAGGAGCTAACCTTAGAAGTTCAAGGAGCCATGTTCTGATGATTTGAGAGAAAAAAGTACAGAGACAAAAGCTAGTACGAAAGCCATCAGAAATTAATAAAGCAGCTGTATTTGAGACGCTGAAAGACTACGAGAGGTCAGGTCATGAAAAACTTTGCAGAAACTGGATAGTTTTTTTTCAATTTCAACAAGAATAAAGGGGAAAATTTGTTTCTAAACTATCACTCTTCACTATAGGAATGAACTGTATGGGAAATGGAGAAAAACAGGAGGCCATTCTTTATATAACTGCCCAGGCAAAAGAAGTTATTGCCTTAGGTATGACAGTAATAGAGAAGATGGTGATAAGTGGCCAGATGTGGGGCATATTCTGGGGATACCGCTAATAAGATGTGCTGATGAAGGGACTGGTGTCCAGAGGAAATGCAAACTACAGAGGGGGTATAGTTTGGGTCTAGAATGTCTCCCAAAGTCCCATACAAAGGTTTGGTCCCCAGTCCATGGTGCCACTGGGAGATAATAAAGCCTTTAAGAGTAGGGCTGAATGGGAGTCTTAGCTCATTCAGGATGTGCCCTCAGAGGGACTAGGTCTTTTCTCCTTCCTCTTTTCACCTCCTGGTCATAAGGTGGAAGCCTTTGCTCCACCATGTACTCCCACCATGTGCTGCCCCCTTACCAGATGACCGAAAGCAATGTGTACACCTGATCTTGGACTGGAACAAAACCATGAGCCAAAGCAAACCTTTTGTCTTGGAAGCTGATTTATCTCAAGTATTTCTTACTGTAATGGAAAACTAACACAGGGGTAACATATAGTGAAGTAGAAAAAAGTATGGATTGGGGAAGCTAGGAGAAGCAGGTGATGTTGATCCAAAGTTCAGTTTTTAGACATTTAAATGTACATAACATAATAGCGGTCAGTTGTAACAAGTATGGAGCTTAAGGGAAAAATGAAGGTAGGGAAAGGGATATTAATGGGCAGTCCAGATGATCTTAGAATTGTATCACACAAAACAGTGAAGATGGCTATTAACAGATTCTAAGAGACTGGCACTAAACTAGGAACAAAATGGTAACAATTTTTTTCTCTGACTATTCATTTTGAATTAAGCCCTTACAAAGGATTTTTTTTTTAATTTAAGTCTTGAAAAAAAAAACTTACACAGTGCTATCATGACTCTCTCCATTTTGAAGATGAGAAACTGAGAAGTTAATGAGACCAACAGAGTAAATAACAAGACTGGATTTGCCTGGCAGAACCTGACTACACTGTTCTGAAGCAGTATCACTCAGCAACAGTAAACACACAAAAAAGCAGTTAAACATTAGAAGCAATTCTGAGGGTTTTGTCTGCCTGGAGAGTATAAAGGTAATAACGAATTTA
>RJWT010012616.1:0-22329 GCA_004365215.1 Cuniculus paca
CAAGCAGTGCTTTCCACAATAATTCAGCTCAATGACTTGCTTTGGGGCATTATTACTGGAAGCTGAACCATGAGCCTGCTTCTCCAGCTTGCTCTTCCTCCATTGGAAGGTACTTAGTGTCCTTCTATAAGCTCCATTCCTGTTGAGTCACTCAGAGTCAGTGTCTGCTGCCTGCAACTCAGAACACTGGCTGGTGAACACATTCATTTTACTACTGCAGCACGGGGTTAGTGATTAACGAAAGGTCACAGTGCTACCTTGTCTCTCAGCCCACATGTACCTTTCTACTGCTGGGATTGAAACATAGTGAATGTTTAATTGAAAAATAATTACCACAGTGAGAGACACACACTCCCCTTTCTTCAAACATACTTATCTCATCATTCTTGCCACTGTCTGAAGCACTTCTGGAGGTCCTCTTTCACAAGTACCTTTACTTGCACTTTCATAGCCACCTGGATGTCCTGAACTGATTCAAAACATTTACTTCCCACGGTCATTTTGACTTTGGAGAAGAGATAAAAGCTACACAGTGCCAGATGGAGTGACAAGGTAGAGGAGGACACACTGTAATGTTATTATGAGGCTGCCTTTCCATTGGGTAGCACTTGGCAGCACTCACATTTTTTATCACACTTTCCAAAGATGTGAAAGAGGACTTCCAGAAGTGCTTCAGAAAGTGGCAAGGATGATGAGATAAGTGGGTTCAAATCAGGGCTGTGTATTTTGAGGGGAATTAACTCATTCCTACTGACTCGAACCACCAGAGGTACATGTGCGACTGTCCCAATGGGCAGCTTTTACCACCCAGTGGAACTGTCCCGTGACACCCAATGGGACAAGTCATGCATGCACAACTGGTGGTTCAGAGCTGTCCAGCAGTGAGACATGAATTACAGCCCCATCATGAACATGTTAAGGACAATGTGTCTTTTACATTAATAAATTTTCTTAATTTAAATGTTCCCTGTATATTTTGATCACGCCTCATGTATATATCACTGATCCTGGGGCCGAGGCTTCATAATCTATGTTGTTGGTTTGCCAGCTATTTGTTGTCAGGCTCTGCCATCAGGGATGCGAGGGAAACCATGGGGCCTGAGAAAGGACATGCTTCTTCCTCCTGCACCCACTATTCTGAGCTTCACCTCAGCAGCCCACTTCACCATGGCAGCAGTGACACTGTCCTCTACCATCAGGTAAAAAACGTGGCCTTTTCTCAACACGTGAAAAAGCAGCTTCCTGTGTCCAGTCTAGGACACCATCCCCAGCCTGCTGTACCTCCTACCAGACATGCGAGTTTCAGCTCTGAGCCACCCGCTCCTCTGAGCTCCTAAGTTTCAACACGTCCAGCTTCCTCAATTTCCAAATCTCTGAGGGTGGCGACTGCTTTTAGGAGTTACTTCTCTGTGACACCGCAGAGTTCTCTTCTGCTCTGTATAACAACCTTGTTTCTAGTTAGCAATTGTGTATGTTAAATTCTCTCTGTTCAAAGAACTAGTGTGATTCCTGTCTCAGATAAAGCTCTGGCTGATAGATACCAGCCTTTTTTAAAAAGCTTGTAAGAATGTTGCATCTGCCGCCGGGGAGAACAGGAATAGAGAAATAAGAAAGAAAACTGTGCAGGTGCTACAGTTTGGATGTGGTTTGAACATCCCAAAGGCTTCCCGTGTTGAAATTTAATCCCCATTGTGAAATATTAAGAGGGTAGAAACTTCAAGTAGGGTCAGTATAATGGAGTCCTCATTCTTGAATCCTGGTGGCTTCGCAAGAAGTGGGAGAGAAGCTAGACACATACGCACATGTGTTTCTTGCCATGCCATGATGCCCTGTACTACCTTGAGACTCTGAAGACATCACCAGACACAGCTCTTCAACCCTGTGCCTCAAGAACCAAATAAACTTCATTTCTTTACAATTTACCTAGTCTGTGGTATTATGTTACTGTGTAAGCAGCAGAAAATGGACTAATGTATCAGGCAAGTCAAGATTTCAGGTCTCTAGCTTAGAGGCCCTGGGGATGGATTTAAGCTATGCGAGTTCAGCAAGCAAGGTCATGCACACACTGGGGGGCTTCTGTAGTGTGCAAAGACAAAAGGAGAAGGAATCAGAGGTGTTACTCAGAGCCCACAGGGTCTCTTGCACCAGGTCCCAGAGAGAGGCAATACCAGAAGGTCAGGTATTGGTAAAAGAGGAGTTTCTGGGCCTGATGGTGCAATGGGGGTTGGGGATGAGGAAAAGACTATCAGACATGGAAGAAGATGGTGAAATCATGCCGAATTGACCTCTTGGTGCTTGTGGGCCACAACTGAAATCATGACAAAAGCATTGTTGTTAATAGCCATTGAGCTCTTAGAATGTTCAAGCATTAAGCTAAGCAAATCTGCATGGATTTCCATATTCATCAATTCCAAGAAGCCTTCTATTGTAAGGCACCCCATTACTCAATATGTCACTAGGAAAGAAAATTATTCTGCCAATTAAATAATGGCCTGCCACAGCCAAGATGCATTCCAGTTTTGAAGATGGCAAAAATTCGAAGGGAGGGGATGCTTCTTGGAAGCAATGAAGTGTGCCAGTTCACTCAGTCTTTAAAAGACTCCCTAAGAAGTAGGCATAGAAAGGCTCAAAGAGACTGACGTTGAGTAGCTACCTTCAAAATCCCATGGTCACCAAGTACAAAGCGCAGGTCTGACCTCAGCCAGTGAGACGCCAGACCCCACGTTGGTGGCAACTTTGCTCTGCAGCCTTTTACGTCATTTAGAAATTAGCACTCAAACTCGCTGAATGTGTGCAAAAGCCACTTATCTATTCTGAGCTTTTAGATGTACAAAAGATATTAACTACGGTCAGTAAATTGGTTAGAGCCAGAGAATGTCTCTCAGGGGCAAATTTCCTTCAGTGGCACACAGCCCAGGTCAATGCGGTCTCCTTCAAGTGGCATGAGAAGCAGGCACACTAAGGGGAGCACTCCAGGTGAAAACTGTATGAGCTTCCTGTGGGTGTCTTAGCAAACTGCCACTGACTTCATGGCATAAAACACACAGGTCCATCCTTTCTTAGTTCTGAGGTCTAGAAACTCAAAACCAGTGTCTTTCAGTCGAAGCCAAGGGTCAGCAGGGCCATACTTCCTCTAGAGGCTCCAGAGAGAACTTTGTTCCTTCTCTCTTGGTTCCTGTCCTCATCATTCTACTCTCAGCCTCTGCAACTACCCTGCCTCCTCCTCTTCTGTTAAATCCATCTCTGCCTCTCTCTCTCATACAGACCTGTGTGGTCATATTTGGAACCCAATGGAGAGATGACCCAAGATTATCCTCTGATCTCAAGATCCTTAGCTCAATCACACCAGCAAAGATCCTTCTTCCATATAAGGAAACGTCACAGGTTCTGGGGATTAGGACATGGAATCTCTCAGGGCCATTATTCAGCTAACCATACAAACCAAAGCTTAAACATGGTACTGGGACCCTCCAAACCCAGATCCTGAAGCAAACATGAACCAAGTATTGAAATGCGAGTCTGTGTTCAATTTTTTCAAACTTTCAACAGAAAATAATTATCTAAAAAATGAAAAAATTGCCCCCAACTAGGTAGAATAATTATAATAGAAATTGTAGTTTTGTTTCCTAATACTGCAAAAGAGTGGTTTGACAAACAGCCTTAGGTCTGGCTGAATTCATGGAGCAGAAGTCTGGGTGGAGACTGATAGAAAACTGGAATCCTTACATAGTAACATGTGGCAGGAAGCAGGGAAGGGACAGGATTGGCATCCCTTTTCATGAGGTAGCAGGCTGGTCTCTTTGGCTGATCTTTGAGAGGGCACAAGAAAGGAGCAGATGACACCTCAGAGACATGCACTGGGGATGAACTCTGGAGAGGACAGTGCTGGGAAAGCCAAGCAAAAGCTGAAGTGGTTGTAGAGAACAAAAGTGATAGACAGAAAGTCAAGAAGGATTAAGTCATCCAAAATCTATGAAGGCAGATATACATTTCACAACTGCCTTAGCTCCAGCTGCCATAACAAAATACCAAACACAAAGTGACTTGTGCAACAGCAATTTATTTTGTCAAACTTCTGGAGGCTGGAGGTCCAAGATCAAGGTGCCAGCATGGCTGGGTTCTGGTAAGGTCTCACTTCCTGGCTTGTGTGTGTCTCCAAATAGTATCACTACTTGTAATCCCACACTCAGAGCACCACCTTAAGGCATCATTTATACCAAATTACCTTCCAAAGATGCCCATTGCACTGGAGGTTAGAGTTTCAACAAATAAATTTGGGGGAATACAACTTTGCCCCTAGAAACAGCCTAGATAGCATATCACACCAAAATGGCAGCCAACTAGCAAGTTGCTGAGTAAATTAAGTCTAGTTCTATGAGGTTAAAGCACTAGACACTTGCAGATTTCCACTTTGCCTGGTCAAGCCATTTTGATGAGAGACTGGCCAGCCAGTTACTGTTGAACGTTCTCACAGGAGAGGCGGCAAAGATGGGCTGTGTTCCGAGGGACACAATTTTATGGGCAGAACTTTCCAAACTACTCCCTCCCAGAGTTTGTAAGATATAAGACCAGCAGGCATCACAACATAGTCTCCCGGAGCAGCCAGGGTGGCACAAGAGAAAAGAATGAGGAGTAACTGTGTAAAGGATAGGGGGTTTTCTTTGGAGGTACTGAGAGTGTTTCAGGACAGGATGACAGTGTTGGTTGCAGAAAATTGTGAATGTCACTAAGTTGTTCATTTTTAAATGGTTACTTTTCTTCTGCCTGGCAAGCATGAGGTCCTGAATTCAATTCTCGTTACCCAAAATAAAATAAAATAAAATGGTTACTTCTATGTGATGTCAATTTCACTTCATTAAATAAATGTTTTTTTAAGGAGATCATGGGATATGGAGCAAGTTTTAGGCTCTTCCTACTCCAACTTTTTGGTGCTTTCCCCAAGATCCTACAGCTTTTCAGACTTCTGTGCACTGGTATTCACTTTCTTGGATTGTTCTATGGTACTCTTTTCTTTGATGGGTATCAAAACACTAGGAGACCTAGTTCAAAATGCAGGTGCCTCTAAATTAAAATTGAAATAAAGATCTAAATATAAAACCAGAAACACTTCATCTGCTGGAAGATAGAATAGGTAAAACTCTAGAAGATATAGATGTAGACAAAGACTTTATGATAAAAACCCCAATCACACTGGAAATATTCCAAAGAATCAACAAGTGGGAGCACATCAAATTAAAAAAGCTTTTGCACAGTAAAAGACACCACCAGCAGAGTGAAGAGGCAACTCACAGAATCGGAAAAAAGTTTTACTAGCTATGCCTCAGATTAAAAAACATCTAGAATATATAAAGAACTAAAAAACATCAACCCCCCCAATGTAAAGTCCCAGTCAAAAAGTGGGCATCTGAAATGAACAGATACTTCTCAGAATAAAAGGCACAAACAGCAAGTAAATATATGAAAAATGTTCAACCTCACTGGTCACTGGAGAAATGCAAATTAAAACAATGCTGAGATTCCATCTCACTCCAGAAATAATGGCTATCATGAAGAAATCAGCCAACAACAAATGCTGGTAGGGCTGTGAGGAAAAAGGAACACTTCTCCACCGTTGGTGGGAGTATAGACTGGTACAGCCACTGTGGAAATCAGTGTGAAGATTCCTCAAAAAACTAAAACTAGAGGTTCCATTTGACCTACCTGTTCCTCTTCTAGGTACCTTCCCCAAAGAGTTAAAAGCATCATACCACAGTGGTATATGCATATCCGTGTTTATAGTAGCACAATTTATGATACCTAAATCTTGGAAATGGCTCACATGCCCATCAACAGTTGAGTAGATAAAGAAAATACAGTATTTATATACAATGAAGTACTACTCTGCCATAAAGAAGGGTAAACTTGTGTCATTCCTAGGCAAATGAATTCACCTCATGACCATAATCTTAAGTGAAATAAATGAGACAGATAAGTTTAAATATAGCATTGTTTCTCTTCTGTGAGAAACCCAAAGGGTAAATAGGGAGCATAATGAAGGATAGATATTGGGAAGTAGGAGGAACATGTTCAAATGGGAAGGAGAATGAGGAGTGGGGGAGGGAAGGAAGGGAAAAGGAGAGAAAGGAAGGGAGAAACTTTTGTAAATGGGAAAGGGAGTAGGGCCTGAGGGAGCGGGAGGGAATGGGAAAAGGGAATTAAGATTCAAATTCTCTATGATGAATGTGATCAGTACATATGATAAACAGGTACTAATAGAAAAAAAGCAAAAAAAAGAAAATTCAGGTGCCTGCACCTCATGCCCAGAACATCGAGGCCATCGGGTGTATGTAGGACCCCGGCACCTGCATTTTATTGGGCACCCCATGTGATTCTGGTGCTACCCAAAGTTTGCAATCCATACAACCTGACCCTTTTCTTTTCTCCTCTTGAGATTGTCCCTTCATCAACTGTAGAAAAATTCTTTTTTCCCTCTTTTCTGGGTTCTTCACAGTAAGAAAATTTTGGTTTTCAAGGAGGAGTTCATAGTACTTAAATTACAGGGATTCATCCAAAACCTATTGCCTGAATAAAGTAAATTATGAGTAGTCATCAGTGGACAGCAGCCTTGGCCAGCTGATGTCAGAGTCTGGGAATAACTCCTGAACAGGTCAGAGTTGTGGGAATAACTCCTTTTTAGTGCCGAGGTCTCACCCTCCAGAGGGAGGCTCAGGTGTCAATATTTTTATAAAATGCTGAGCAACATCCCTGCTAACCATCCCTCCCTTCTGGCTCAAAAATGCTGATTGTAAATGGCAGAATAAGTCTTTAGCTTCTTAAGCAAACATAATTATGAAAGTAAATAAGGCATGAACCATCATAAAACATTCAAAATTCAGATAAAGGTTACTTTTTTTTCTCCTGTATGCTTAATTATCTGAGCTTTAGGTTTACAGTGCCAAAAAGTAGTCAGTTGCCAAGGACATGGGTCTGCCTCCAAAATTTAACTCCTATATACCAAGCCCTTCCGATTTACAAGCTGTAAGGGGGAGTTTTCATAAAGACGATCTCATTTGATCTCCTCAACATTCCCATTCATTTATTTATCACAAGCTTCTTGAAGACCTACTATGTGCAGGGCGCTTTTTTGAGGTGCAGGACACAGTGGAGACCAGGACAGTCCTGAGCATGCGCCTGCCCCTGCCTCAGATCATGCGCTACCTGCTCCACAGGCACCTGGGAGCTGACAGCACAGGGATAGCAGGCCCAGCATGGACAGAGTCTAGGGGCAGGCCGGTGTTCTGCGGAAGGACACCATTCCCAAATCCTGAAAGGTAAGGAGGGGACAGTCTGACAAGATCCTGCAGGGTCAGTGGTGCTCTGGGCAGAGAGGATGTGGGTGCAAAGGCTAGGAAAGAGGAAAAGGAGACCCCACACCATGCAGAGAGATGAACAGGAGTAAGAAGCTGGAGAGATGAGGCTGCAGCTGCAAAGCACTGAGGTCTGAGCAGAGGGGCTGGACAGAGTGGAGACAGAAGCAGGAAGATGAAGGACTGGTTGAAGACACGGTTACACCAAGGGTCAGCAAACTGTCTCTATAAAGGGCCCCATAATAAAATACTTCCCTCTTTTCGGTCTCTAACACAACGACCCCTCAGCCCTCAATATCCATGGCAGGTTTAAGTGCATACAGATCAGAAATACTCAAGGGAAAATAAAATTCCAGAAAGTTAAAAAAAAAAAAAAGCCTAAATTTGTGCTTCATCAAGTACAATTTGTGCTTCACCACACTGAATTCACGAAATTTCCTTTCAGGATTAAATTTACCTTTCAGGATTTTCACAGTGAATGGAACACTGTGCGGGCATGGCCTGCCATTATCTCCTGCCATCTCACCAGCCCTTGGTCTTCCCCCAGCGTGCACTGTTGCAGGGTGTTCCTCTCACTTAAATACTGTATTTCCCCAAAAATAAGATCAGGCATTATATTAATTTTTGCTCCAAAAGATACAATAGGGCTTATTTTCAGGGAGTATCTCATATTTTCATATGCAACAATCTACATTTATTCATGAACAAAAATCTCCATTTATTCAAATACAGTCATATCATCTTCTTCCGGAACATCATTATAACTCTCCAAATGTCCAGTTCCAGCCCGAATTTCATATGGTTCCATTTCCTGTAGAGCCACTGGCTCAAATCACTCATGTTCAGCAACAGAGCTGTCAGTAGCTAAATGAGCGTTTCTTGTCCACATAGCCTGCTCGTAGCACACTAGCAACACAGCTGTCAGTGATTTTATCCCATAAATGCTTCACCCAAGTCAAGTTTCCATTCAAACAAGTGTTCATTGAAGACTTAGGAGATAGGAGTGGCACCAAAAATAACGACAGTTAAAAATGATGATCCGTAAAAAAGCGACAAAAAAATTGCAGGCAGCAAAATTCAGAAAGCATTTCTTTCTTTCACACAAGTGCATACCCATCCATTACAACACACCATTCATTATCAAGATCATGCGTTATCCGTGTGTCGTGTCTGTACTCCGACTGGTCATTCAGCAATAAGTCTCAAGTTCACCTGTTTCCATAGGCATTTACCTCTTGTCCAAAGGTGCCCCCTTGGGTATTTACAAACACTTAATTATAATTTATATTATATTTTATTTTAAGTGTTAATATCAATAATAGCATTTATATTTCATTATATATCAATATTATTTTATAACAATACAGCCATTGTGTGTTGCAAAAGACAAGCTAAATGTATCCATCTGGCAGACAGTCTTTTATCTGGGGCTTATTTTGAGGACAGGACTTATGAGCATCCTGAAAATCATGCTAGGGCTCATTTTCTAGTTAGGTCTTATTTTGGGGTAAATATAGTAAGGTACCACATGGTTAGGCCTAGAGACCCGGCATCTGTACTGAACATTACTGACTTTTTTTCTTGCCATTATTCCCTAAACAATACAGGATAACTACCATTTACACAGCATATACATTGTATTAGGCATCATAAATAACGGAGGTATGGTTTAAAGCACATAGAAAGATGTGCTTGGTTATAGACAAGCGATGTGACATTCCATAGAAAGGACTTGAGCATGCGTGGATTTGGGGATCTTGGGAGAGGGGGAGATAGTGAAGCCAGTTTCCTGAGGAAACTGAATGGCAGCACTCCACAAATTCTGTGTAAAGAAATGGGTGTGGCTGATGTGGCTGGTGTGGCCCTCAGGCTGGGCTTCACCACCTGGCCTTGTAAGGACCATATCAATTGCTTCAGTGGCTGATCAGCACGCATGAAAGGGCTTCATGGCAGATGGTAGAGCTGGTATTGTCTCCCTGATTTATAAATCAGGGGCTTGAGCACAGAGGGCTAGTGGATTTTTTTCTCTTGGTGCTGGGGATTTGACTCATACCTCAATTCACATCCTGGTAGCAATGTCCCCTGCTGCTCCTTAGAAAACACAAATCTGTCCCACAGGCCATACTAGTGTGCCTACATAGTTAAGTTTCCGTACTTTATCCGCACCAGTCTGCAACTCATTTCCTTCATCCACTCTCTCTGGAGCTCTCCATTCCCAGTGCGAACCCAGAAGCGCCTCAGTCAACCCCACCCTCCTGGAGGGAAAGCTTCAGTCCGTCCCTTGGGAGCCCCTTCAGCTTAGGAGACAACCAGCTAACCTTGACCTGGCCTGTCAGCAGAAACAAGAGGTCTTTACCTCTGGAGTTGCTGGGAACATTTGCTCTCTACTCTCTCCCTCTGCACAATTAACCCATCAGATTTGTCCCACTGCCAATCAGCTGTGTAACTAGCAAACACCAGACACTGGCAGTCATGTGAGTGAGACGCACAGGTCATGCTGCCTCACCAGTAGTGGTCTTGCTATGCCTCCTCATTTTCTCTAAACCTCCAGTAGCACAAGACCTTAGTCAGCTTGTGCTAGCTTCCTGTCTCAGGTACTTAGGGGTCAAATCTCCCCTTCTTGTGGAAGGCTCTCACCAATACATGTAAAGATCTCCAGCTTCCACTCCTCCCTGAGTCCCTGCTCACTTCCCAACCTCCTATAAGCCTCTCAACCCAGACACCTTGCCATGGATGCAGACACAACACATGTGTAGACTATCAGTCAATGCTTACAGAATACATGTTTCCAAACAAGTGTATTCCCAACTGAACCTACCTTACCATTCCAAAAACCTTGGATTGCAAGGTAACTTGTTCTGCAAGTGTCTCACAAGATGAGCAAACATTTCCAATAAATTTGAACTTGATAAACAAGTGATGTCTTGCAATATGAGTAACAGGTGATGCAAAAAGTCACATGACCACAACTGAGCCAATGATTCTTCTCTTTTTCTCCCTCTCCATCCCTCCAGATCTCTCTCCTCTCCTTTCCTCTCTTTTCCCCCACCCCCATCTCACTGCAAGACTGGGGTAACTGTCTCTCACCTGCAAGAGGTTATAGAGGAAATGTCCTCTCCTCAGCAAAGAGGGATGAGAAAAAGGTGGGGGAATTCCTCCTTTCAAATGAGATTAGGGAGATGTGTAAAATGTGGGAAATGATGCAAAATTTTGTAGAAAAGGACCACTTGAATAAGGCTGCAGCAGTGCAAGCAATGAATCTGAATGAGACTTTTGGGGTTGCAGAGCTTCAGAACGCTGCATTTTAAAAAGTACATCATTCTGATGCACACAAATGCTTCAGGACAGAAAGCTCCCAAGCACCACATAACTGCACTGTTGCAAAGAAGGGCTTTTCTAAACATAAGCAGCCTCTTTGATGCTGAGAAGAGTCAAGGCAACTGGGACAATATTTCAGAACTCTTGAGCCAAAGCTAGATCTGGTCACCTTCCGAAGAGTGTCAGCCTTCAGCTGATTTTCTGAATCAGCCAGTGTCCCAGCTATTATCCAATTATTCTGATTCCTGGCATCTGAGGCAACACTCCATTACACATCAGGATCAAGAGACGCTAGCTCTCCACTTGAGTGCCTGCTAATTAAGGCCTTAAAAAGAAAAGTGTGGTGCTAAAATGCAACAAAGATTCTAGAAGCAGATATCTGTACTGAGAAAAGCAAAATAGAAACTTTGGCTCAGAAACTTCTTAAAATGACCTTACAAGTTAAATCACCTTCATTGGAAAGGCAAAGGGGATTTGGATGAGGAGACAAATGGGGGGGCGGGGTTGAAGCCAACACTACCTGTAAAGAATTCGGTTGCATCTTAGTCTTTTTTTTTTTTTTTTTTTTTTTGCGGCACCGGGGATTGAACTCATGACCTTGCGCTTGCCGGGCAGGTGCTTGGACCGCTGAGCTAGATTCCCAGCCATTGCATCTTAGTCTTGAAGGAGTAACAAGTAGACTGCTTTAAAACTGGGTTAAATAAATGAAGCAACTATTTTCATGGACTGGAAAATAGACTGTGTAGGGCTGCAATTCCAAGAAGAAAAGATATAATGTGTGCTCTACACTCACCTGGGCATCTGGCATGACAGCACATTCCAAAGCGTGGCATAAATTTTTACTAGATCAATAAACAGAAAAAGATCGAAATTCCAGCCAGCTGAGACAACTAGAATTCACAGGGGTGGGTATCAGAAAGAAAGAAGTCTCAGAAATCTGCAAAGTGGTATCTTTGAGTTGCTGGCTAAACCCTAAGATACACATGTGGGCGCAAGGTGAAATACTGTGATGCTTGGAAAAGAATCATTTCCAGGGGACTATGATCTGAATGAAGATTCCACAGGCCACATGTGGTGCTAGAAATAGTGGAATTCCAACTATTCATAATGGAAAGATCTCACTGCTTCTTCCATTCATTCAACTAAGACTCTAAAGATCCTCCACAGTGGTAGAGCTATTCTACCCTAGAGTAAAAGCTACTCTAGCTCTATACCCATTCTAGCAGGCCTAAAACCATGTTGAGGATCATGTTAAGTGCAATAGAATTCAATACTCTAAAAATGACAGAAACCAGTCTTTCAACAAACAATGTTGACAATGTCTAACATACATTAAAAATTACTAAATAAATATACAAAGCCAAAAAAACAATTCATAACCAGGATTTTTTAAACTCAAAAGAAATGAACCCAACATTGATAAAGATGATGGAACTAGCAGATTGGAAGTTTACAACTATATATATAGGGAGAGAATATAAAGGAAAATATAAATGCAATTAATTGGCAGATAGTAAGATCTCAGGTGAAAAACAAAAACTACTTTTTTAAAAGAAACTAAAAAGAAATACTACAAAAATTTGATTATCTAAAATGAAAAATGTTTAGATGGGCTTAATAACTGACTGGGCACTACAAACAAATGGGTTGATAAAGGCTAATCAACAGATATACTCAAATAAAAACAGAGAAAGATAAAAATATAAACAGAGCCCCAGTGACCTAGAGAACATTAAGCATTATGACTTGCATGTGTAATTGGAGTTCCAGAAAGAGAGGAGAGGGAGACTATGAGGTAGAAAGTTTTTTTTTTTAATGTGGGCTTATTTTTTAAAATTCACTTTAAGAAATAAATCTACAGTTCTAAGAGGCATAATTAATCATAAAGTAAACAAAAATAACCATACTATAACCCTAAGATAAAGACTACTCATCCCATCAAACCATCAAAGCCTAAGACCAACCCTCAACAGAATCAAGCTACACTATATTAACCATCTGCCATAGTAAAGCTTAAAACTCTTTAAAGAAACACAACAAAACGGGTTCTCAACAACATGGAAGCCATCATGCCCGGCATACAATAAAAAATTACTAGGCATAAAAAGGAATAGGACTATGTGACCTCACAAGGAGAAAAAATAATCAAGGAAGATAAAGATGTACATAAAGGTACATCGTAATTAAGAGGGTACTAATTCTTAGGAGCAACCAAATAAAAGCCACATTACATACAAAGGAACAACAGTCAGTTCCCATCAGAAACACCATAAACCAGAGGTCCCTGGAATGTCATTTTTAAAATCCAAAAGGCAAAAACTGTTCACTTAGAATTCTATGTGTAGTGAAAATATTCTTCAAATGATAAAGGCAAAATAAAGATATATTCAGATAAATAAAAGCAAAGGATTTGTCATCAGCATGACTAAATTATAATAAATGCTAAAAGAAGTGCTTTGGGCAAAAGAAAACAATAGCAGATGAAAATCTGGGTCAAATAAGATCTGCTACTGAAAACAGTAAATATGTGGGTGAATATAAAGAGCTTTTCTAATTTTAAAACTTCTCTTAAAGACAATTGACTGTTGAAAGCAAAATACCAATGTGTTGAAGATTTTATAATATATGAAGAAACAAAATGAACCTAAACAAAAAATAACAAATGTACCTAATGGAGATAAATGAAACTCTACTGCTATAAGGTCCTACCATTACATAGAAAGTGGTATAATGTTCATTCAGTATACACTGAATGTTATGATACCTACAGCAACTGCTCAAAACATAAAGCAAAAAATATATTTTAAAACCCAGTAGAAAAAATAAAATAGAACACTAGAAATTGTTTAATTAACCAAAAAAAGACAGGAAGGGAGGCACAGAAAAGGAAAAGCAAACAAAATGCCCAGATGGGATAAACAGCATGATGGTAAGCATGAACCGAATCATATCAACAATTGCATTAAGTGTAAATTGACTAAATGTTCCAGTTAAGAGGCTGAGATCATCAGACTAAATAAACAAATAAAACTCAATTACATACCACAGTAAGTAAAAACATAAACAGGTTAAAAGTATGAGAGTGGAAAAGGATATACAATGCAAACACTAACAAAGAGAAGCTGCAGTGGCTGGCCATATCAGTATCAGAACAAAGTGGACTTCGGGACTAAAATGATTATCAATTTTATTTCACTAAGAACAGAGGTGAGGAACTACAGTCCTTTCTTGCCATCTGGAGAGGTACCCATTCAGAGTTCTGCCTGGGGAATTGTTACAGAGCCTTTTGTGTCCTGAAGACAGTAGAAGAGAATTGCTCAAGTCCCTTATAACCGGTGTTAAAAATTAAATATTCATTCACCTCTACACCAAAAATCTTCATACGTTGGTGCACTAACCTCCAATGTCATGGGATCCTCATGATAAGATTAGTGTCCTTATAAGACAGCAGATCTCTCCCACATGTCCCATGTAACAACACACTGAGAAGGTCACCGCCAGGAAGAGGGGCTTCCCCTAGAACTGAACCAGCCAGCATCTCAGTACTGTATTTTCTCTGGCCTAGACCACCCTGACTATGGGTTTTGTTAAGGCAGTCCAACCTAAGACACTAGGAACACACTTAGCAGCATCTGCCTTACCTTTTACCTAGACTAGTATTTCTAAAGGAGACCCAATGAAATTTGAAAAGCCCCTGGGAAAACTTCTGCTCCAGCTTACTGACACTGCACAGCTACTGTTGACACAGGAAACCTAAACTGTCCTTAGAAAATTGGTCATCAAGCTGTTCAGAAATCTGCAGTCCCCGGAGCCAAAAGTACCACTATCTGTGTCATGTCTGGGACTGCTCACTGAGCAAGTCCAGGTTTTTCTTGGGATTCACCGATCCCAGGGCTAAATGCTAGCTTTTGACAGAGGCCGCAAGACTGCCCACAGATGACCCTCTGTATCGTGTGGACACTGTCGTCCCCTGCAACAGCAAGAAGGCCTGATCCATGGAGTTTGACATGATAGGCACCAGCCTGAAAAGTTGTGTGTACATCTGTGTACATGTGCGTTCATGTTAGTGTGTATGCATTTGTGTACACATGCGTGACACAAGGACATCAGTGTGTAGGATGTGTGCCACCTTCCTCAACCATTTTATGGGAAAATATACCTTATTTTCATCTCTCACGAAAGCCACAAAAGACAGAAAAGGAAGACCAAGCTACTGCTGATAAAGTCATGACCAAGGAATCCGGAGTTATTGACTGCCTCAGCTGAAAAGCTACACGTTATGCAACCCCAGGTCACAAATTGCCCTGAGGGTGGCAGGTAACCCTGTGCTCCTCCAGTAGGCCTCCTGCACTGACAGGGGAGCTCAGCCTGCTAGTGAAGACTGGTCAGCAGCACTCACCACCACTCAGGAGACTGACAGGGTCAGGACAACCACAGAACTGCTTGAAACCATCTTCCCAAAGGCTCATAATCAGTGTGGAAATAAAATTGTGCAAAAATAAGCCTCTGTTACATGAAAAATAAAATAAGCTTTAAGTAGGTCACTCTAGCTATCACCACAAGTAGGCTTCTTGCTCACAGAAATCATACTGTATATCCAACCATGACAGACCTGCAGGGCCATAAATGGATGCTTGTCCCAACCCCAGCATGCAGGGCTTACTCACTTTCAACTTCCCCAGGAGCATCTAATCGCCTCCTTTTTTTTCCCCAAGTTTACATCCAGAGAAATATACAGTTTCCTCTGGGGACCAGGCCTGGGAGAAACTTCTGATTCTCCTCATGCAATTGAAGCAGACCTGGACCCACTGAATGGCCTTTCTTAGCTTTCACAGCTAGCAACAAGTCCAGTTTTTTGGTCAATTATGGCCTAGGCCAGGGGATGCAATGGGCACTGGCCCATTAGGAAGAGAGAAAGAGAGCAACACAGAAGGTAGAAAGCTGACACAGAGGAACAAGTCAGACTGCAGTTCTGAGACTCCCTGTGCAAGTGAGGGCTCCATGCCTTATGACAAGGACACACATTCTCAGCCCTCAAACCCACAACAGCAAAGAGACAGAAAATCACTGCTCATGACACCTGCTGTTAACTTATTTGCACGGTAAATTCAGAACACCTCATTTCACTCAGGACAAGACGCTTGCGTCCTCCTATTTCTTGCTCATATCATTTGGAAACAGAGGCTCCAAGGAAAATGGGCCCTGATTAAAGAAATAGTGAGCCCCTGAGACCCAGGGGTAAGAATCCTTTCCCCTCCACCCAGACCTAAGGGTTAGGCCAGCAGAAAGCACCACAGACACAGAGCTCCACTGAGATCTACTATGCGAAGCTTCTCAGACTCCAATCTTTGACATCCCAGGGGCTCCATGTAGGACAGAACAATGTTTTAGTTTTTTCAGTAGCTTTAATTAGACTCTCCCCAAATTGGCCAAACCACATTTCTCTTCCACATCTTTCCTGACTCAGGAACTCTGTATCCAACTTCCCCAGAACATTAACTCCTCGACTTTGGGAGTTCTGTCAATACCACTCACCTGCCCAAATCAATCACAGAGCTGAGCACCCCAGGTATGACCAGGACCTGCTCTACTGAGTGTTTGCTACATCTGCCTACCACTTGGCTAGGGTTCAAGCTGAGAGTAAACCAGACCTGGTCCCAGGTACCTGTGGGAAGAAAGTAGTGTCTGATTCACAGCAGATACAAACCCAATACCTTCCCTCTCTCTACTTCACAAATCATCTTTGCTGCCCCTCCTGTCCACTGTCCCAGGACAGACCCATGATGGCTTCTGGATATTTTTCATAAGTTGTTGCCTGGCACAAGTGATGGCAAAAGAGGACAGTCATCCAATCACAACTTTATGAAAAGGTTTTCTAAAACTGGTAAAAGAAATGCAAGTTCTAGAAGCTTCCAACCATGCCTGTTCACGTTTAAGAATTCTCACCATACTTATTACAATAAAAAGGACCATCCATCCAGTACTTAAAGAATCACCTCAGCAAGTTGATCTGAACTGAAACTGTGTGCATGTGTGTGCGTGCGTGTGTGTGTGTGTATGTGTGTGCGTGCGCCACTGAAAGCTCTCTATGAATAATCACCCCTAGAGGTGGATTTTTAAACATTTTTTTATTTTAAAGATAATAAAACCCAACAAAACAGAAGAGAATAAATCAAATCAAAACAAAGCAGTGAAATTGGTACAGAACTTCAAAGCAGGGTAATAGGAAAGCCACAATGGTTACCATAATATATCTCGTTATCTTCACAATAGTTGTCCATTCCATCAGATACAGCAAAGTCAAACCAACACAAAACAGAATAAAACCAATCAAAACAGAACAATGAATAAAGCAAAGCAATTAATCGGAACAAAACAAAAAAGTGAGAAAATTGGATTTCAAAAACAAGATAGAAGGAAATGCCCCATAATTGCTATATTGCATACTGTTATCCTCCCTATAGATGCTCAGACCACCAGCTCCAGGACTGCAAAGTCAAACAAACAATATAAACATTAAGTTGCTTTCTGTACCTCATTTGCTATCAACTCAGCCTGTTGTCCGAACCAGCCAGTTGCTTACAGGGGGGGTTGGTGATTCTCAGCCCATGCACTTGTAGGCTCACCGGAAGTGCTATCTGATTTTTCTCTTCCGGGTCCCCGCATGAACTGAGCGGCTTACCAGAAAGGCCGGCTAGCTGGCTTGTTGGTCTGCTCCTCCCAGTCCCAGCATGGCTGACTCTTGGGAGGCGCTGTCTGACTTTTCCCCTCCAGAGGTGGGTTTCTGAACTCTGGTTAAAAGCCAGGGAACAGGTACTCTCAAAATGCTCTGGGCCACTAATTGTAAAGCTACAGATCTTTTTCCTGCAGCTTCAGTGATTAAGGGCTATGTCCATAGCTAGCACACAGGCATGCAAATGTACAGAGCAGTATACACTGCCTGGCCTGGAAAACAGAGCATGCAGAGAAGAATGAGAGTCCCTGGCCAGCATTTCCACGCCAGCAGCAAGCACCATAATCAGAAAACTGTCTCAACTCCTTTTTGGTCCTTATGCATGCCAAGTGGATCCAAAACAATGGCATCCACTTGCACCTATGAATAGATACCTGCTACCCAAGAAGGCATGGATACCAGTTCCTTCCAACTATCACCCTGTGAAGGGCATGCAGCTTCAGTGTTTCAAGAACCCTCAGTTTGATTAACAGCATAAAGTTTTAAACTATACTTGGTCACCAAAGCCTTGTGAACGGAAAGCATTTCTCAATGACCCCAGTCCAGACTCATCAGTCATGGCTTCACAAGGAGTCTCTGCTCAGAACTTAAGTGTTAGCTGTCACTATGTATTATTCATTACACGCCTTATTCCTGAGCTTATACCCAGGCAGGTTGCCACTCATGTGTCAGGGCAACTGCTGTGAACATCCGGCTCTTGTTTGTAACACCCTAAACCACCAGCCTCCAGTGACACCCACAAAAGCTCCCTCCATCCCATTCATCTCTCCATCTTAATACCACAGATGTTCAAAGATGTTGTCCTGAAATGAATTGTGAACCCAGAAATTCTGTGTTGAAGCCCCACTGGTCAGTCCCTCAGAATGTAACTGTTTGGAGACAGAACATTTGAAGAGATCATTAAGTTAAAATGGTACCACTGAGGTGTGGGACCTGGTCCAATCTGACTCATGTCCTTGTAAGAAGGAAATATTTGGACACACAGAGACACCAGGGATGTGCACGCAGGGACAGACTACATGAAGACTCAGGGAAAAGGTGGCCATCTGCCAGCTGAGGAGAGAGGCTCAGAAGAAAACAGCCCTACCTACACTTGATTTTGCACTTCACAGCCTCCAGAACTGTAAGAAATAAATGCCTATTGTTTAAGCTAGGCTGTGTATAGTATTTTGCTAGGAAATCCTGAGCAAATTAATGTGTGTGTGTAGAGAGTTAAGGAAAATGTTCAATTGCAAAACTAAACTTCTTTGGCCTGCAACTGCCCAATCCACCCCCAACATCCCCCTCTTTAATTGCACAACCATCCCACCTAGAAGTCCCCACTATTGCTACAGGGCCTCTTTCTGGGCCACCCCCGACACCAACAATGGAGCAACACCAGACGAACTGTCCAGTGTGAAGCAGGATTGCTTATTTCAAGTTCCAGTAAACTAAGAGAAATTTAATGCAAAATCCTAATGCTGACACAGAGGGACAATGTCCACTTCCACTCTAACACTAGTCAAGCTTATCTGACAACATCGAGCTTGTCTTGCAGGCTCTCAGGGATGCAATACAACTCCCTTTGTTTTCTGCAAGATATGCTTGCTATTTCCACCTCTCCTCTCCTCTCCTCCTCTCCCTCTCACTCTCCTCGTTTAGAGAGAGAGAAAAATCTATAAAGGAAAGAGATGTAAACACACCTCAGGAGGAAAAATAAATTGTCTCTTGCAACATCTGTCACTTCCAGGCAGTTTTTGTATGTGGGCTGCTCAAAGAAGCACCAGCCAGTCAAATATCGATGCCAGTAAAAGTTATTAAAACTACGTGCACATATTGTTCATTCAAGGTTTTGCTAGAGGCATCTTCCTCGCCATCACAATGAGAACTAATAGACACTAAACTCGAGGAGGACTCGGATAAGTGAAGGAGGGGGCCGAGAAGGCAGCAGCCGCCCGGGAACCTTCTCTTCTCAGGCAGGACTGTGTGCCAAATCCACCCAGACAGCCAGGGCTTCAGACAGGCACCAGCTCGTGCTGCCTTCCCTCTCCCCACTGTCTCTCAGGGCAGCCGCCTCCTTGAGGTGTCAGACACCAGGAGAGGGGCGGGAGGAATGAAGAGCAGAGACTGCCAACGCGGCAAGCGAGCCGCAAAAAGCAAATAGCACCAACACAGACAGTATGTTAGCATTTGTTTTTTCAGAAAACGCAAAACAAAATTACATTTCTAGATGTACATGCATACATATGTGAAAGCTCAGAGCGGCAATCTAATTACTTGGAGATGGGTTAACGGCTGTGCAAACGACACCAAAAGGAGAAAATGCTGTGCAGATATGGAAATGACGGCACTGAAAAATCACTTTAAATTTAAACGTGATACAAAAGGAGAGCCACAGGCTGCTTCCAACTGGATACACAGGTATGTGTGCACAGCTACGGAGAAGAGAGAGCCCATTGGAGCCAGGTTCCTGTAATCATAAAGCTGATTCAAAGCCCCCTGGAAGAACATGAGCAAATAGGGCAAGTATTTGCATTTTAATATTTAAAAGGTACAGCATAACTGCCTTTTCTCAGGGGGACAAAAAAAGAAAAAGGCTGGAAAAATACTCACTACACTGACACCACTGCTTGGTTGGTTGGTTTAGGGAGAGAATGGAAAAGGAGAGAGACTTTTGTTTTAAACTGGGGTGGGGTGGGGGACTGGAGATTGACTTGAGGACTACTGAGCTATAATCCCAGTCCCTTTGTATATTTTATCTGAAAATAAGATCTTAATAAGTTCCATGTCCAAGCTCAAACTCGTGATTCTTCTGCCTCAGCCTCCCAGACTGCTGGAAATTTTATTTTTTTATTATCACATGTTTGTATCACATAATGTTTACATTTCTTGTGTGAAGTTGGTACATGTACACAACACATCTAAAAATCCCTTTTTATCCCCTCTCTCTTCCTGTTCTCATCCCTCCTTCCATTTCTTCTCCCCCTTCCCATTTTAGAAAGACCTATCCCTCTCCCATTCCCTGTCTTTTATTTTGCTCTTTATTTAACATTTGGGTTTTTCATATAAAAGAAACTGAGAGATAGTTAAGCTTCTGTGTCTAATTTACTTAACATTATGATCTTGGGTGCATTTATTTGCCTACAAATGACTCAAGTTTTTTCTGAAGGTAGAGTAAACTCCACTGTGAGTAAGTACCACATTTTCTTTATCCACTTATCTGTCGATGGACACAACGGCTGCTTCCAAGACTCAACTATTTTGAATTGTGCTGCTATAAACATTGGTATGCATATATCACTCTAATATGATGTCTTTAACTCTTTTGGAAAACTAACTAGAAGAGGAGTAACTGAGCCAAATGGAATTTCTAGTTTCAGTTTTTCGAAGTCTCCATACTGATTTCCATAATGGTACTACTTTACATCCCCATGAACAATGTTGATGGTTCCTTCCCCTTAATACCACCTCATCAGCTTTTCTTATTAAAGTAAACCCTTGGATTTTAAGGAAATTGTTCTGACAAGATGAACAAACATTTCCAATAAATTGTCAATAAAACTTGACAAGTGATGCCACACATGACACCAAATGTCACAAGATCACCACTGAGCCAATGGTTTTCCTCTCCCCTCTCCTCCATCTGCTCCTCCTCCTCCTCTTCTTCTTCTTCTTCTTCCTCCTCTTCTTCCTCCTCTTTCTTTTCTCTCTCCCCCTTCTATCTCTCTCCCTCTCCTCTTTTTTCTCTTTCTCTTTCTGCAGTATTGTGTGTTATCATCTCCCAACGGCAAGAGGCTATGGAGGAGACCTCATCTGAAAAGGAGGAAGAGAAAAAGATGGAGGAATCCCTCTCTTCAAATGAAATTAGGAAGATGTGTAAAATGTGGGAAACAGCAAAATTTTGTGGAAAAGCACCACCCTAATAAGACTGTAGCAGAGCAAGTGATCAGTCTGTTTAACAACAATTCAATTTCACATTTCCATAAATTCCTCAAAAGGAGGCAAAAGCAAGTGTAATTGGCTAGGTTCTTTGTTAAAGCTGCACATAAAGAAAAAGTTTGCATTGAGCCAATAGCAGTGATTCCATAAACAATAATGAAGGTCATCCTACCCAATAACCCTCCTCTCTCTTTGTCTCCCTCACACCAGCCACAAGGTTTTCAAAGGTAACTGCAGATTTTTTCTCAATAGTTGGTATTTTCTTTTTTTTTATTTTAAAGAGAACAAAACAAAACAAAACAGAATAGAGTCAAACACAATATAGCATTTCAGAACAGAACACTGCAAGCAATACAGGTTTTCAAAACATAACAACAGGAGATTAACAATGGTTATCCTGGTGTCTCTTGCCTTCTTCGAAATAGTTATTCATACATTTACAAAAAATAAACTCAAACAAAACAAAGTAATACAGAACCAGATAAAACAAAAGAGTGAAACCATTACAAGCCTTCAAGTCAGACAACAAGAAACCAACAATGGCTACCGTAATGTCCCCTGTTTTTCAAAAGAGCTGTTCCTATTTTCTCACATATTGCAATCAAATAGTAGGAAAGGGACTTAAACCAATCAAATCAAAGAATAAAAATACCATTGGACTTCAGAACCTTTTCTCCATATTTATCAGGAATTTTATATCTTATTGTGTCTTCAGTTTCTTACACTAGGGAGATGATGCAGTGTTTACACATGTGAGTTTGGTTTATTTCACTTATGAGTATGGTCTCAAGTCGCATCCATTTACCTATAAAAGCCTCAATGTGATCATTCTTTATAGCTGAATAGTACTCCATTGTATAAAAGTACCACATCTTCTTTATCCATTCCTCAATTGATGGGCATTTGGGTTGTTTCCAAGATTTGGCTATTACAAATTGTGCTGCTATAAACATGGGTGCACATATATCACTGTGGTATGATGATTTCACTTCTTCTGGGAATATGCCCAGAAGC
>RJWT010012617.1:0-22318 GCA_004365215.1 Cuniculus paca
TTTATGAAGAACTTGGAGCTGTCTCAGATCCAGGAGATTGTGGATTGTATGTATCCAGTGGAATATGGCAAAGACAGCTGCATCATCAAGGAAGGAGATGTGGGGTCACTGGTGTATGTCATGGAAGGTACGGTCCATAACCCCAATCCTCTAACAGTCAGTCATTCTCTTTTCACCCTACCAGCCTGCACACAGATGGCAATTTATTACTTGAGACAAGTCCATGTTTCCTTCTCTTCTTGAGAAGCAGTCTGAGGTGAATGCTATTTAGACACAATGTTTGGCTAATTTTACATAGAGTTTGTGTTTAGACTCTTAATACAGGACCTTAATACTTTTTTACAACTTGAGGAAATGTGATGATGTGAAGAATTGCTATGTCTTATATGGAATAAGATTGCACACTGTTACAACACTGAGCATGCACATGAAGTTTCAGCAGAAGCTCAGGATCATTGGAAGTATTTTTGGTTAAATCAAAGTGTCTTCAGCTCTACCCTTAACATTTAATAGTTGACTAGCTCTCCTTCTGTGATGCCTCTATAAAGAGAATATGTTTTCAGTGTTTTACATATGTATGATAGAGGCATAGCATAAAGACTGAGTGGCATATTAGCTGCCTAACTAAAATGAGTGATAACTTGTTTTACACATCTTACTCAAATAAAGACAGAAAGTGCTTTAAAAATAATGAAGGCTTGGATTATGTAAGTATTTTTATGACTAGACAAGTTCATAATGCCCATTTCTAAATTGGAATTTATAATGGCATGTTTTCATTTTGTGGGAAGAAAGAGGCCTGAAATGATTGAAAAAGCTGAGAAGAAACTGAGATCAGAAATGTCTGAGATATAAAATAGTTACAATACAAAAACCACAGCTATTAAGTGTGATTAGTATTTTACCCAAAACATTCATGATTATGTCCTGTAAGTTTCAAATTTGTAGGTCTTTAAGATAAAACTATATTTGGGAACATCATTTAATTTCTCTGAATGCCACGTTTTAAATTTCTGAAAAAGAAGATTCCTTTCTTTCTGCCTATGTTTCTAAACTAGTGTTCCTTGGGAACATTTGACAGTATCTGGGTTGGGATAGGAGAACCTACTGGCTTCTAATGGATAAAGACCAGGGAAACTGCTCACAAAAGTGGTGGCTCAAAATAAAGTATATTTATCCTAAAATACCATTAGTAAACCCTGATTTCTGTCTTCTTTATAGAATTAAGAAGTTAAAATGGGATGATCTGTATAAATGTTGAATGTAAAGTATAATACATTACAGAAAATTAAATGTTATTGCTTCTATTAAATACTTGACAGTATTTAAGAAATGTTATTTCTACATTTATCATTCATCTTTTTATGTTTCTGCATAGTCTTTTTTTATATATGTTAAGTATTCAATTTTCAAGTAGCAGTGTCTGTAACTTTTTTCCTTTATAATTTTCTCTTTTTGTGCAAACATAAAGTTTCTATCAAGGCCAAATAATATAAATATTCATCTAGGCTTTTTTTCTGGTAAAATCAAAGCACAATAAATAAGAAAGAAAACAATGTGTGCTTGACAGAGAATTGCAAGAAAAGGGATGAGTTTATAGGGAAAGGTGTATATGGCTGGTGAGTGGAAAGGATGAGAAAAATTGGCAGAAATATACAAAGGTCAAGTACAGAACACAAAAGTAGAAGCAACATGGTGAAAGCTACCAACAATTAGAAATCACATTTTAAAGCATTTCTGAGATGGTTTCATGTTATATATTATTCAGTAATTATATTAGCAGGCACCTATTTAAGAATAGAGCTATGGTATAAAGCAACGCATGCTTTTACTTCAGTTGTTTTCAAGTGCTAGTCTTTGGTTTTCTATTTAAGCAATTTAAAAACCTGTGGGTTAAATTTTCCCTCACGTTGAATATTTCTCTCCCCCCCAAAAAGATTTCCAAACAACATTGTAATTTCTAAAAATTCTGTTTATCCTCTGTTTTCAAGACTTAGTGCAAGTTTTATAGATATGATAGAATCTTGGAAATAATAGTTAATATTCACTGAATACTAAGAACAACATCTATAATATAGAGCATGCTTTTTATAAATATTTTCTATTTATAAAAGTTACTTAATCCTGAAAATAATCCTGTGAAGTAAAGGTTGATAGTTATTATCCCTTTTTACAGATGAGTACATTGAGGCTCACAAGTGTATGTAAGTCTCCCAACTAATGTACAGTCCTGTGAAGATTTTTACCCAGGCAGTCTCGATTTAGAATGCAAGCTCGTAATTACGGAGCTATATGTTAGTCAAGATTCTCCAGAGAAATACAATAAACAGATGTATGTATGTACACGGAGACAGAGATTTATTTCAGGGAATTGGGTCACGTGATTATGGAGGCTGGCATGTTGAAAATGCTCTGGGTAAGGCTGGAGGTTAGAGATTCAATGAAAAAATTGATGGCATATTTGAGTCTGAAGCAGTCTGCTGCAGAGCCGCTTTTTTCTAGGTGGGAGGTCAGTGGTGTTTTGTTTTGTTTTGTTTTGTTTTGCTTTGCTTTGCTTTGTTTTGTTTGTTCTTTGTTTTTTTCTACTTGGATCTTCAAATGACTGACTAAATCCCTCCCACGTTATTGGAGGGGGTAATGAGCTTAACTCGAAGTCGACTATTTTAAATGCTAATCTCATCTAAACATACTGTTATAAAAACATTCAGAATAATGTTTGATCAAATATCTAGTATCTGGGTGTAGCTAAATTGATGTGTGATGTTTACCTTGTAAGTTCATCCCTTATCATGTGGGATAAATATATCTTGTGAAATCATACTTAATCTCCAAACAGACAATAAAAACATCATACTTCCAACTCACATGGTATTGAAAAAGATGCTCAGTCTTGTGTTTACTCATCTCATTGAGATCCTACAAGTTAAATAAGATGTATAGCTAATGACACTTAAGTATTATGAAATAAAGTCTATAATCTTATGATAAGGAGATAAAAGAGTTAAGAAAACAAATATTTTTCTTATGTCCTTGCAGACATACATGCACACACAAATTTATTCACTACAAAATAGGGAAGAAATACTCATGAGAGACTGACTACATTGTTTCTTTCAGGTGAAGTTAAATACACTAATTTCTCCCCATTGCTTCCTGGTAATTTTAATAAATTTTATTTATCTTCTTTTTAGGCTAAGTAGCACATCATTTTAGTTATTCATTAAAACTCGATTTTAATTATCCTTTAAAAAATTAAGGTTCTAAATAACTCATAAGTATTCAGAGTCACATGTTTTGCTGTGATGCTGTTAATTGCTTTTAGGTAAATTCAATAAAATGACCATAATCTTGTAAACTCATGTCGATCTTTCCCAAACTAATTCTGACCAGTTCGATATAATTCCAGTTGATCCTGGACTTTCATTCTTATGTCAAAATAATTTAAAATTTAAAAACCGTCATTAAAATTTTTATGATTTAATTGAGCAAATGTTTTATTGCATAATTCATTTTTATCAACAGTTTCAATAATGTCAAAATTAAGATAGCAGTGTTCTTGATATAGATAGATTCTTTTTCATCTGTGACATTAATATTTATAAACAGTATAGCATAGAAACTATTGAAAGGCAATAAGGCATCTTTCACAAATGTATTTAGTATCAAAACATTCAGCAGAAGTTTATTTAGAAAAGTTTATTTAGTATAATTTTTCCTTTCTTTTTAGTTTACTCTTTAGTTTAATGAAGTGTTCTTCATAAAATGTTTGTGTAACATGTGCTTTACTTTTTCTTTTCTTTTCTTTCTTTTTTTAAAACCTGGGCAGTATCCCAAGTGTTACTGCATACCTAAATGCCAGAGTTTCTCATGGTTTTAACAAGAGAACAGTCATATGGCAAAACTTCACTAATTAGGATAACTAGGGGAAAATCATCTGAGAGTAGTATGCATATATTATCATGTATTTTCAAGCAAAATGAGTTGTGTTGCTTTCAGAAATTTATAATAGTTGACTAATAGAAGCAAAAGTTAAAAAAGAAAATCCAGGCTATTTCCTGTAACTACTTCTTTCTGTGTTCTTTGAACACTGAACTGCTTCTGACCTCTCTACAGATCATCTAGTATACAACAGTCTCTTACTAGTTGCTTTTTTTTCTTAATTGAAGAAATGGCTGGGATTTGGCTTAATTCTTGGTCTAACTCCATGAATTTATGTTTAGGATTAAACTCTGTCATATACCTTGGAGACCTGATTTTTCTGTCTATAAACAATAACACTGATTTTTTTAAAATAAAAATTATAATTTTAAATATAAGTAATGGTTCTTCTAACTTATCACACAAATGACTCAATGACACTTTTGTGTACTAAGCAATTATTATGTGATTGTCTATGCAGCTCTTAAGGAATAACCTTATGTTTCCTTTGTTACTGAACCAAGATTTCAAGTTTGACTGTAATGTCAGGTCAACTACTTCCTTTCCCAGATGATAGAACGTCTGCCTGTTTTGTCCATGGTCGACACACTATTTATTAGTATTTAGTGTGGACATGAATTAGGCTGGCCACAATCTACAGTAGATTTATGCAAATTTACACTGGAAATTACATTCCCTCCAAAAAAATTTCTCTTTTTATGTAATTAAATAATGTTGTGAATGCTGACATTCAGACGGGGATTGCATGTAAAACTGAATTAATGACAAGCCTCTCTATGTCAGTTGGCATTCAAAACACTATCTGAGAGTAGGAATTGAATGTATTTTCATATGAATTAGTTCTCAATAAGTCTAACGTGAGAAACAGACCATTTTATTCTCCACAATCAGGTGTTGCCTTTGACCTTAGGAGTTTTTCATGTTAATCCAAAAGCTATCTCTGGAACAGCTGAAATAGCAGTGTATTTAACATCACTGTTTTACAATTCCGTTACAACGCCAACCTTTTAAAGTATATATTGAAGCGCAAGATCATGTACTGCATGTATAAAAAAGAAAAGGAACAAAATATGTGTTTGCAAAAGGTTATCATGAACGAGGAGGATCTTGAAGTACTAAGTGTGAATTTTTAAAATACATTTCAGTTATGGAAGCAACGGAAAGACAGGGAACTATGGTAGAAGGTACGTGTGCTCAGTTTGAGGTGCCACGCCTAAAAATGGTTTTTAGTGTACTTGAGCAAGTTCAGGAAGCATAACATATTTAGAAAAATTCACAATATTTTATGTGCAGTTGGAAAGTTTAAGTGGGAAGGATAACTTTCTAGATGTTGCTATGGAAGATAATTAGAAATGGAATTTCTAGGTCTTATAGTAGTTGAATCTTCACATTTGTTAAATGATGCCTAATTTCTTTTCAAAGTATTTAAATGCTGCAAATATGGCCATATGAAAAGAGGATTTTTTTCTTTATGAATCTACATAGCTAAAGAAACAAAAGTTATAGGATAGTCTAAATTGAATAAGCTCAAGAATCAATTCCTACTAATTAAAACCTTCCAAAGTGAGGAACAGTTTTCTGTGACATTGTCCCCATCTGAGGACTCAATGACTAAGTGGCATCTGTTTGGAAAAATTTTGGGTGAGTGTAAGAGGGGTTCCCCGTGGCTAAACTATGACATATCTTTTTTTCCTTCCGCAAACTTGAAGATGATGAGTCTATGAACTAATTTCCCACAAGTTAGTTTATAAGAACCCAGCCCTCAAAAGGTTTTCTCTTGAGAAATTCTCCCCTATATGCACTGCATGTGTTTAGCTCTGAATGTCTTTAAAATTTATATAAATCTAATAATTCTGCATGCGTTTTTCTGCTACTTCATTTTCTCATTCAGTATTGTTTCACCGTGCATGTGTTATGCTCCATGTATGTATTTACCCTTTTAATTATTGGTGATATTTGAGTTGTTTCTAGTTATTTTGGACTCTCAAATGTTAAAGTATAAAGTGTTAACTGTATATCCTGATGAACATTTCAGTGATTTCTCTAGTAGATATCTGGAAGTACAATTCATGGGTCATCTTGTATATGAATCTTTAAATCTGTTGAGTGAGTAAATTTCTTCCTAAAGTGTTGTTATGGGGTTATATCTGATTGTTAGGCCTACATTTTCTGACTCTTCTTTGTCCTCATGTTGATTTATGTTGACAAACACTGATATTTTTCCAGTCTAGTAGGTTGAACTGGTATCTCATGATTTCAATTTCCATTTCCCTGATTACTAATGAGATTGAGCATCTTTTTTATTTATGGGCTGTTTATGTTTTTTTGTGAAGAGTGTGTTGTAGTCTTCTGCTCATTTTTCTGTTGTTCAGTTATGCATTCTGGAGCTTAATCCTTGTCAGTTACATGAATTGCAAATATCTTCTTTCATTTATGGTTTGTATTTGTACCCCTTTATCACATTTTCTGATGAACATAAATTATTTTTAATGTAGTCAAGTACATTAATTTTCTTCGTTGTGCTTTTTGTGTCTTTGTAAGGAATTCCGGGGTGCATTATTTCTCAAGCCTGTGTTTGTATAGGGATGTTTATGTATTGGTCCATGAAGACATGTACAAGTCTGGTATGTGAGGCATTATCTATAAAAATATCTTTCAATTTATAATTTAAAAAATAGTACTTTTCAAAGTAGGAAACATTTTATTTCTATGTTATTTTTCAGCATATTTTAAGAATTCTTTATAAATTATTCTTAGTGGAAGTAAGTATGATTTTGAATATGCTTGATGATCACAATTTCTTTTTTCTGTGAGGGTGGATTTTATATTTGGAAATAATCATAAGTCATTTAGTGACAGATTTGATGAATAAGGGTAGGTGATTAAGCTGAGTAGTACTTTTTTGTCTAAACTATATAAAAATATCTGTATGTGTCATTAGAAAATAATAAAATTTATTTCACAGTTTGAGCAGAATTAGCCAGATGTTTCAATCAAGAATACTATACCAAAAAACTAACATTTTGAATGGCAGTGTTCTTAATACCCATTTAGCCACTAAATTATTGTATGTGTTTGAAAAATACAGTCTTATGATGTGATTTTACACATGGATATTTTTCCGTTTTCATTCTAAATTATTGCTGGTAGAATTGGATTTATTACATTAGGAAGAAGAATTGTTTGACTTTTCTTACTTTGGAAGACTTGAAAGCTACAATAATTGAAAATTTCCATGCTTATGCTTCTGTTATGATTGTTGGGAAGCCATCAGTTTTTATTTTTAAAGAATCGTTTTTACACAGGGAAGGCAATTTAATGAGTGGTATTAAAAAGGTACAAGTTTTTCCCCCCATTATTCTCCTTCAGTTATGAGTTTTCTCTGTGCTAATTCATTTTGGTCAAATATTAGTATTTCCATTCTTTAAGACAATGTCAAGTTAGCTTAAAATTGTATTTTTTGGCAAAAATTAAAAACAAAACAACATAGCTGAAAAAGTGAGAAGAAAACGTGGATTAGTACCTTCTTGGAAATAGTGTAATAACATATTGATTTTTTACTAACGATGTAAAATTTTCATCATTATATGAAAACTGTCTAATAGTTTGTGTGCTGAACATTTAACAGGAGTCTGCAATTATTGTGGGTTCATTGTAGAAACACGTAGATGTATTTCCTCAGGGACTTTAACAAGATTTCCAATGATTTCTGTGGGAGACTAGATAGACTAATGCTTTTAATATCCATCCCCCTACGGGGAAATCCCAGGATGATTTGTAGTCCTCTTAGCACACTCTCCAAGGACAGGCAGGTGAGAACTACTTCCTAGGCATGGTAAAGCTGAGTGATGTGAGCACTGGGGCACCCCTCGTGAAATACACACTACAGATATCGAAATTGGGTCTCTGATGTTCTTAGTGGAATGCTCTTCATTTGAAAAAAACAAAAACAAAAACAAAAACAGGCTGTAATTGCACATTGCTCATACTTTATCTGCATTTAACTATTTTAACTTTGGAAGACTGCAGTCGAACTGTGATGTTTGTATTTAGGCTCTTAAATAAACTCTTTACTGATAAATGAAAGTAATTTGTCCTAAATCTCCATAAGTAGTACACAGAGATTTAGACTTATGATAAATATGTAAAAATGGAATTGAAGGTGATTCCTGAGAATACACACTTCATGCATATTTAATATATAAAGGAATTATTGGAGAATATATTTGCATTTGTGATTTAGTTATGATCTGATTAACTGAAGTGATTTGTTTTCACAAAACTACCCTATAGTTATTCATAAGAATATATGGTATCAAATGCTCTTAAAACCAAACAGTATTCACTTTCTCTTTGTTATTTGCTACTTGTATAACTTCACAAGAACAGGAGAGTTACTCTGGATACTTTTCAATATCAAAACTAGTTAAATAATTCTGTTGATTAGAGCATCTAGTAAGGTTGGCCAGCCTTTCTTAAGAAAGATGGTTTCTTATTTCACGCATACATAGTAGTATCTTTGCAGAGGGAAACTAACATTTTCCACAAAATCATAGTGATAGTCAATGTGTTTAAGAAGTTCCTTTAAAAATTAAGTGAATGTATTTAAAATGTCGTTTATTCCACACTAGTTAAAAGAGACTGTGTGGACATTTATTTCCTAGAGTTTAATAACTTATTGTAGTAACTTTCACTAAAAGCTGTTCACAGACTCATCAGAGGCCTTTTTTAATAGCTTGAAGAACAATATTCAGTGTTACATTTTGTATTTGACTCATGTATACAGAGCATCAATCTATAATATTCCTCTGTTTCACTGTATTTGTATTGTTTTAGAATATTTAATAACTTCAACATTTTAAATACAGATTTATGCTGCTTCTGATGGTTCACTAAGTGCTGGTACATGCCTTCAGTGCTATTGTTTTTAAAGATTTGTAATAATTTCTTTGAGTGTTTCCGTTGTGTAGATTCTTACTGACTAGATCTGTTGAAAATATACATAAACACATACTTATATTTTGTACCCAGATATGTGTATATGAATTTATGTGAAATTACTCCTTCTCAAAGTTTATATTTCATTTCAAGTGATTGTGGCAATGGTTAAATTCAAATTTAAAAGAAAAATAAAAAAAATACCAATCATAAGTATTGAAGATAAAATTCACAAGTGAATTAAAATTAGTCCTCAAGGAGTAACAGTTGACAGATTTTGAGCATTATTTTATGTGCCATTCTCTTGAAAAACAATTAAGATGACTTGCCTGAGAAGTTTTGAAGTATTTTCATTTAATTATCGGAATTTAAATTATTTATTTATTATGTGAATTCTAGAGTTCATAGTCTCATGAAATAAGAAAATGTTTTGCAATAGTTTTCTTTGCATAGATTATTAAGTTACATATATACAAAGCAGATATTTCTAAGTTACCATGCTTTCCTTCCTCTTTTATATGGTATGTTTTTACAAAGTAGAAAAGGTATTAGAGTGTGGATTTGACTGAGAGTATTCCAAGGATATTCGAAATGCTATGTATATTCCTCGACAACTGAGAATAGCTAAAAGTATTTAATAAATTTTTTGTAATATAACTTATTATGACTCATTTTTTGTTGATTTATTCCTACACTAAAATAAAATCTGCTCAGTGCTGATTATGTTTCAGTGGACACTGAAAATGTAAAAGTAGCAGGAAGCTGGGCATAGCGATGCGTGCCTGTAATTTCAGCACTCTTAGAGTCTGAGGTGGGAGTATCACAAATTAGTCTTTCCAGGGCAACTTAATGAGAGTCTGTCCCAAAAACAAAAAAAGCAAGGACAAAGGACTGGGGATGTAGTAGCTTGGTGCCAAGGCTGAACTCATCCCCCAGGACTGCAAAAAGAAAGGGAGGGAGAGTGAACAAGACATGGATTCTGACATTTTGGTGGTTAGTTGAAAGGAAAAAATGTGTGGAAATATTAGCAAAATACTTTCAGATAGTGATAAGTGCTATGAATAAATGAAATCAATAAGGGAGATGAAAGAAAGTCATGGAAGAGAGCAATGGTTGTGTAGGTATGGGAGTGCTTCTCTGGTAAGGGTACCATTTAAATTGAGACCTGAATAACGAGAAGGAACCAAAGTGTGGATAGAGGATTCCCCGTGAAGAAAAGGCAGCAACTGGGGGAAAGGCTTCACATATTAGACAGAAAATATGCGTTGAGATTGGTGTGATCACATGTAGGGTTCTGTAGCTTTTTATTTTAAGAGATTTAAAGAGAACTGGAAAAAATTATTTTAAAGTTGGACATGATTTCATTTTTATTTTATGCATAGGATCAGACTAATAATGGTGGGTTGGGAAAGTGGATTATGGAGTGGTGGAGAAACAGAGATACCATTTGCAAGGTTACAGCAATAATTCAAAGAAAATAAAATGGTAACTTGGGCTCTAGTGACAGCATAAGAGAAGAATGGCAGTATAATATATTGTGACTGCTAATGGATTAGATATAGGTATGGGAAAGAGAAATTAAGGTGAACTTATATGGTTTTATTATGTAAATAGTTGGATAAATGGTAGTGCTATTTTCCGAGATGGTGAAAAATGAGATGATTTTATGCTTTGCAGGGTACATTAGGAGTTCTGTTCTGACAGTGGAAAGTTAAGATACCTGTTAGACGTTCCATTAATTCTGATAGATGTTAAAATGGCAACAGTAAGTTCTTATGTCTGAAAGCTCAGTTAAGAGATGAGAATATGAAGGTAGAAGTGTTCTGTCGACTCAACAAAATATAGAAGGAAGATTGATGAAAGTAGTTCTTTTGTAATTAAAGTTGTTTTGCATGCAGTAGATTAAATGCAGTGAATTTGGATGTTTCAAGAGATTTTAGGGTCAGGGATATAGCTTGGCTGCCTGGCACCTGCCTGGAAAGTGCAAGGGCCCTTTTAAAGTTTTCTTCATGTCAGAATACTTAATAACATTAAGCATATTGTCTTCTCTCATCAGTGTACAGTGGAGTTTTCTAGGAGCCATGTAGTATGAGAAGCTCATTGAATGAAGATTTCTTGTTAAGCTAGACACCAATTTCCCTAAAGTATAAAATGACATAATTCTTTGTCTTAAAAATATAGTTAATTTTTAATTTAAATGTATTGTTTCACATAGATTAACTACTGTTATTTTACATGAGGAAACATTTAAATAGTTTGTCAATTTTAATGTCTAATACAGTAAGTATCAGAAGTACCCACATAAGCAAATGCTTTTTAGTAATGTAAACAACCCAGAGTCTAAAAGTTTGAGCCCCAATTACTTTGAGCCATGTGGCCTGAAGAATAATGTGACCAGTGGGATGTTTATTTCAGAAAACAAACTGGGATCAGTCTAAGGTTCAACAAGACAGTGAGGTCTTTTCTCCAAATTACACATACATAGGACCCTGTTACAAAAGAAATGTCTGTTTAGTAAAGACTTGAAAAGTTAGAAGCAGAAAAATTTCTGTAAAGGTTGGCATTTAAATCTAGTGCAGATATCCAAAGCAGATACACAATAGACAAATAAAAATGCATTTAAGTACATATTATTTTGTTAATTACTTTTCATTTCAATGTAATTTGAAAGGCATCCTTGATATATTTTTGTGGGTCCTGTTTACACATTTACCAAAGTTCAAGATTTGGGAACTGAATTGAGCTCCTTAGTGATTATGCTCAATTACAGTAGTAGAACACTGACTTTTTTGTAATTAAACATTAGTTATTGTTCTAAAGGAATAAAACAATCAAATTCAAATAAAACAATCTTCTAATTCAGTCGTTATTTTAGGAAATGATGGTTATTAGTCATTTTTTAAAAATTTCCCCAAATGTATTGTTTTATCAGTTGAATGCTCAGTACAATAAGTCATCTAATACTGTATGTACTTTAAATTCAAAAGATATTGCATTATTTTACATATGGTACCAGGGTAATAAGCACTCTCAGTACATATGTATACCTAAATTGTCAGCTATTGTTTGGATGTCTCTTAAAATTGTTACTGCTAAATGTTTAAAGTTTATACATATTTTTTGTGATGTATGTTGCAAAGAGCTTTTTCATTTGCTTTTACATTTGTTTGTTTTTGATATTTTACCACCATACTACTAAGCATTTTCATGGAAGAAATTTTTCAAAAATCAAAACAAGAAACTTTTATTTGCTGTTCTTAGGAAGACATCTTTCTCTTTTCTTCTTCCAAAGGCAACTGTTAGGAGATAAGTCACATTGACAGATAAAAGGCTCACTCCAACTTTGAACACATATGACATTATATTGTGATGAAAAATTAATTTTAGTTTTTTTTTTATACAGGCTATAGTTCATTATTTTCTGTAACAGTGCATTTTGTTCTCTGTGCTTAGAAAACATAGATTTTCCCTGAGAAAACCATACTACTGAACTAGGCTTCTGTCTCTTGTCTTTATGTGTTTTATAACTTTTATCCATTTGGTCTCAATTATCTTGTAGAAAAATGACCACAGGATTAAAAGCCATAAATCCCAAAGGTTTAATCCAGATCTATCTATTAATCAGCTGGGTGACCAGACTGAGATGATTGAAATAATCCTCTAACATTTCACCTACTCATTTCCTAGCTTTGTGAATCACACCTCATTTTCTCTGTAACACTTGCCTATAGCAAAATAACTCAAGAGTTACTTGAGGAACCACTGATCACAAATTTTATTATGTTAATAGTTCTGTCACTAATATGTTTCCCTGTCTGATCTTGCTTTAATTCAAACCTTCATGATTTCCTGCATGAATTTTCTGTCACTTCCTGTAGGTTTTTCTGTACGTAGATTTGTTTCACTTTCATACATTCTCTATATAATCATGAATAAGATATTTCTAAATACAAAAGTATTACCAGCGTCCCTGTGCTTAACATTTTCCAGTGCCTTCCTGTGGTTAAACACCCCGACTCTCCAAAACAGAAAAATACACAGTGAAATGAAGAGGGCTGAGTTTTGGAACTTTTTAGACATAAACCCAAATTCTATTTCTGCCATATAGCTAGTTAAGTAACCTAGAGGAAATTTGTTTTTGGTCATCATCTCCTCATTTGGAAAATAATCTGTGAATTACCAAAACTTGTGTCTGGCCCATGGTGTAGCCATTCCTTGCTCATCTGTTCTGCTTTGATATTATGGTCTGCTCCCAAGTTCCTGTGTCCTCACTTGTGCCTTATATGTTTCCCCACATTCAAAATTGCAGTTGTTCAGAGTCAAGATAGGTGAGGAAGTCTCCTCTGTATCTCCTCACTAGGCAGTATTTTCTCTTAAGTTCCTAACATCCTTTGTGCCCTCTTTGTAAACATTGATCAGACCATATTCATTTCATTCATCTGAATCTATTCACTGAGGAAATACCAATTTTGCATTTTTCTGAGACAGTTTTCTAAGTTCTGGGTGAAAGCAGAGACCAAAGAATAGGAAATTGTATGACATAATACACTTATGTCATAATGGAGAAGATATACAGTAAACAAATAATTGAGTGTTTATAATGCTGTGTGTAATCAGTGCTATGAGCACTGAAGTATGGTAAGGGGATAGAGAGTTACAATGAAGGATGGGAAAGGATTGCTGTGTTAGATAGCGTGGTAAGGGGAAGACTTTGTAAGTTGAACATTGACCAGAGACATAAATAAGGTCATGGTGAGCTAGTATCTAGAGGGAAGAATATTTTAGATAAAGAAAATAAAATGTGTGAAGCTCTGAGATAAGGTTGTGGTTGACGTCTTCAAAAGTCAGTATGGAAACCAGTATTTCCATAGGCTAGGATGAGTTGAGCCGTTATGGCTGTAAAGGAAGCGGGCGACAGATCAGTGAGACAGCAGAGCTCCCATCGTAGTGTTGGTTATGCTAAGTATTTGAATTATTTTTTCATCAAGATTCTAAGCCATAGAATAGTTTGAGCAGAAGAGCAGTGTGATCAAAGCCCTTACTGATGAGAAACTTTCTTGCAGCTATGGAAAATAAACTGTTGGATAGCAGGGAATAAAATAGAAATATATATTAGAAAACTTGAAACAGTCAAGAGGAGATGTGATAATTTTGACCTAAGGTAGTGAGAATTTAGTGATTGTAAGAAGTTATCAAATTTGGAAACTACTTTGAATGATTAACCAATGGTTTTTGCTAGTAGATTGAGTTAGAAATGGTGTGTGAAATAAAGTGGGAAGTGAAGATCGACTTCATGTTTCTGGCTGAAACAATTAGAATAGTGTTTTCTTTGAAGAACAAGACTATCGGAGAGTACTTATTCTGCAATAACTGTTTGTGTGTATTGTATCAGGGATTATCTAAGTTGTAGTAACGAAGCCCCCAAAATGCAGTGGTTCATGTAAGAAATAAGCTTATTTCTCATAGATGCGCTTTTGTAGAGGTGCATGCAGGAGGCTGGTGAAATAGCTATACTCCATGTTGTGATCCAGGCACCCAGATTTCTTCTGTTTTGTTGCTGCAGCATCATGTGAATGTTGTCACCGTGTATGCGATTTAAAGGCAGGTCATTACCTTACCGATGTTCTATACTATGGGAGTTGGAGAAAGAGAAATGACAGAGGAAGTAGCTCTACACTCAGAGTTACACACTTGACCTATTCTCATCCACTTGTTCAGCAATTAGCTACAGAAATGCTAGAAAAAGTACACCCTACATAGGCAACCATCTATCAAGTTAAAAATGGATAGAAAGTTCCCTCACTGACATGAGGGAGAATACATTCTAGGGAAAACTATACCATATTTACTTCTCTGCATAAGCAACTTAAGGTCAGGAACTACTGTGTTCTACAACTCTAGGACTACCTGTTGGTTTCCTTAATATTAAATTATATCAAACAAAATGTTTTATAGTTGGTGTTGCATTGTCTTTTATAAACTTTTGAATTAATTTTATGACTCAATTTTTATATGTCAAATTAATTTTAGGGTATCTTTGTCACTGGTACAGAAAAACTAGCATTTCAATTATCTTTAAGTCAGCGTTTTATATTTACATTATTGCTTTTATTATTCTGAGTGAATAAGTCGTAATGAGCTGTCACTTGCACATTTATGATTTTTAGAGCATTCACCTCACAAACTTGATTTGAAATAACAATTTCAGAAATCACAATGAGCGATAAATCACTTCCATATAGTAAAACTGCATCACTTATTCTGAGCTGCTTAATTCTTGAAACCTCAGCTAATACTCCACTTAAACTGAATACTTTTGCTGTGTGCTTAGGGGTATCTAGTTTAAAAGACAGAGATGATGCATTAGAGTTTACAGACATTTTATAAAGGTTCAATAGCCATACAACATTTTAAAAATATGTTTTCGAATAAGGGATCTAATCTAAACATAAAATTTATATGAACACTTATTGTAAGGCATAAAGTATTTTATAATCAAGAAACAGAGATGGCACACAGAGCATGTACATTTCACATGGATAGTTTGGAGTTTTGCCATCAATATGAAAGAAAAGTAGTTCCTGGTCTTTACGGCATGCTATTTTGAAACTGTCCTATTTTTTTCCCAAGATCAACTGATCTGTGATCTCTCTGTATGTATATGTTTCACTAGGCCATTCTATTTATGGAAAATCACACACAGTTTTCTAAACCCTCAATGGGAATGACTGAATTTTTGTCTATTTGCTTGCACATCTTTAAGTCCAAGTCCAAATATAAAATATATTTTCTTAATTGATTAGTAAAATTTTGCTCAAAAGATTAAGTGAAAACATGGATTCTGAAGGGCATTTTGAGTGTAAAATACTGAGTCCCACGTAGACAGAAAACTTGTCAGTGTTCACCAGTGCTTAGTTCTGAGCAGCACATAGTAGGTGCTTCATTAATTTAACAATTATTAATTGAATCCTACTTAAATGCTAAACCATACTCCCTGACACCAAAACTTCACTATCTCTTTGGAAAATCCATACACATAGCCACATACACACAAAAACATCACACACAAACACATCCAAACCTATATTCAATTTTGTTCAAATCTAGAATCATCTTACAGTTTAAATTGATATTAAACCATATAGTTACTAAAAATGTTAAGCAGCTCGTTATTCAGCGTCGTTATTTCTGTTAAATTATCTACTCATTTTCCCTCTAGATGAAACTTTTACTCATCTAATTAAAAAAAATCTCCCACATTTATACTTCTAAGCTTTCCAAAACCTCTATAGAGATTTAACAAGCCAAAACTTTAAAAATTGTTTGCTTGATCTACTATATTATCATTTGGACTGGCACACTTTCAATTAAGATTCTTAGAGTTGAGCAGTATGTGTGTATGTGTGTAAATTTTCAAATTTTTAAAGATAGTGATAGATTAGAAAGCTTTATGTAAATTTTCCATCAATATGGAAACATATCCCATTATACTTAAGAGATAATTTATTGAGCTAAACTTGACACCAAGGAAATCAGTAAAAATTACAAAAATATAGTAATTTAGCTTTCTATACCTTGTAATATTTTGCCTGAAACTAAAACAAAACTTGGTTTAATAAACTTCTATCATGCATGACAAACGTATTTTTTTCAATTCATTATACCAAGTGTATTCCTTTCTAAAAATGCCTAGCTGCATCATAAATTTTTTAGATTTAAAAAGATCTCAAAAAATGATCAAATTCTTCTTGAGGCTTGATTAGACAAACTCTATAAAGTCAACTGCATGTTCCAAAATCATCTGAGAGATCTGAATTTCATAAAATTATTGTAATTTTTTCCTTATGATTAAACTAAATGCAAGCTAATCCAATTTTTTACCTAATTTTTATTCTTAAACAATGAAGAACTGATTATTAAGTTCTCTTCAGTTATCCTTGCTCCCAAGCCAATGGAAGAAAGAAATATCTCTCAAGCATGTTTCAGACTTAGAGAGAAAGTTAAGTGCACTAGTTAGAACTGGCTTAAAATGTTCTATGAAAATGTATAGGAAGGATATGTTAATTCACTTGATTTAGACATCCCATAATAGACACATTTTTAAAAACATCATCTTTTTTGGGGGTGAGGAACCTTTTTTGAGACAGGGTCTCACTATGCAGTTCAGGCTGGCTCTGAGCTCACTTTGTAGCCCAGGCTGGTCTCGAACTTGCAACAATCCTCATGCCTCAGCCTCCTGAGTGCTAGGATTACAGGTGTGCGCCACCACACCGGGCTCAAAATATCATTTTGTAAACCTTAAATATGTGTAACTTTTGTTAATTGGAAAAAAAGGTATAAAATAATAAAATACTGTATAGTTTCTCTTGTATACAAAACTCAATATATAAAGTATGAAATAAAAGATAAAGAGGGGGGAAAAAAAGGTATGGTACAGACAATATATCTAAAAGTGTACCTTGACTTAATCCAACTGTATTATATGTTTTATATATTCTTTGACCTGTTAGTCTGGTTTTCCATCTGTATATATGATAATTCAGTTTATCTGTTCTCATAAGATAAATAAATGAATCTAATGCTGAAAATAAAGGAGGATGAGGGGAGAGGGGAAAAAGAAGGGAGCTGACGTGTTATGTACATATACCAGTCTTCTGTAGTGAATGTAATCATTATGAACTACAAACATGCGCTAATAAAAGTTAAAAAAAGAAAATTCTAAATATTAATAGTCAATTCAGAAAAGAAAGATTCTGACTTTCAGTCTTTGCAAATTTCTATTGTGTGAATATTTCCATCATGGCTAATTTCAAATTTTCAATGCGTTGCCTGTATACAGAACTACTAATCTGTTTTTGTCAGCTGTCATACACCATTGGATATTGTCATAAAGAACTGCTTACTCACATCTGTAATTGCAGCAATGGTATATGTATTTGACACACATTTTCAATAATTATTCACAGTCTGTGTTTGTCATGAAGCAGTACATTGATTATACTTCCAATGTCATTTATTTTCACCAGTAAAATTTCAGTCCCTTCAAGGCTCATCTTTGAAGTTGCAGCTGACTCAGAAACTGCATTTGCCCTACTTGAGAATAGCACATTGTATATAAGCTTTAACTGGTCCTCTATGTATTACACTGTTATGTATGTAACATTTATTTATACCTTGCATTTTTATGCAGTTTCCCTCTAACCAGCTAGTTCTCTATTAAATTATTAATAATATTTCAGAGAAAATGCATATTTTATAGAACAAGCAAGTTAAATAATGAAAAACCAATGTAATCGTTAAGGTACTAAGCCCAAGTCAGTATATTACTTATGCCAGAATCAGTAGGTACTATAATGCACATTATTTTATTTAACTCATCTAATTCATGGGCATACTGGATATACATTCTAATGCCTTTTAATTGATTTTTCCACTCTGTGTGTGTGTAATACGTTCCTACCCTACCAATAAGTTCTTTCGATATAATATTGATGTATCAAAAGTCAATACTTTTGATAGAATAATTTCTACTTATTTTTGTCAAATAGAACTTTATACTTTCCTTCAGTTTGTTCTTCATCATAAGTTAATTATAATATCAGTGTAATCATTCAAACATGATCTTTTCAACCCAGAAGGTTAAAAACATGAAATCTTTCTTCTGTGAATTCTTTCCCATCTTTCAAGACTGCAGTTAACACCATTTGCTATGTCAGACTCTTGCAATTTGTTAAGAAAGTAACTTCTCATCCCCAATTGTCCTGCCTCTCTGTCTTAATCCCTTTACTTGTTGCTGGGACACAATACTTAACACTAACAAGTTAAGAGAGGTTTATTTTGGCTCATGCTTTGGTCTGGGAGGGCCGGCTTCTGAGAAGAAACGACATGACAGCTGTGCATGGTGGAGGAAGAGCTGCTTAACTCATGGTAGCCAGGAAGTTGAGACTGAAGGGTAGACCTGGAGAGGGAGATAAACTCTTCCAGGCTGTGCTTCCAGGAACCCACCTCTTCTGAGGAGGGCCTCTCCCCTAACAGCAAGCCAGCTATGGCACTCGCATAGTTCAGTCACCTTCCAAACATATTTGGGATGATTTTAGATTGAAACTCTAACGCTCTCCTTGGAAAAATATCGCTATACACAGGTTCACTGGTTCTCAAAGTGTGATTCTTTGATCAGGGCCATCAGCATCAACTGAGAACCTTTTAAGAATAATAATTCTTAGGGAACAACCTAGACCCACTGAATCAGAAACTTGGGCTTATTTCTAGCAATCTGTTCTTGAATAAGTTCTTTGAGTGATTTTAATTCTAAGTGATTGTATAATTTAGCATCCTATTTAGCTGTGTTCTCCATTAGGACAAGGATTTATATGAGTAATTGTACCTTTCAGATATTGGGTCCCCCCAAAATACTTGTAGAATGAAGTGCTAAATAAATTTTTAATATATGGACTATTTAAGAAACCTAGCCCAAACCAGAGGAATAAAGGATAAGGTGTTTTATTTGAAAGGCTACTATTTCAAGGAGAAATGAGATGTCCTTTTTAAACATCCATTGGCTACAATTAGAGTATATGTATACAAATTGAGTGAATAATTTAATTACAAATTATTAGTTTATTTTATTACTATTATCTCATTGAATTCTAGCCACAGTGCTATGAAGTAGCATTTTACCAGTGAATAAATGAGAATCATAGGGTACATATATATATATCTATCAGGGCCATAGATAGTCTGGCAGTTTCTAACCCAACTCTCCTTGAATCCCTTTTTCTTTTGTGTCCAGTGATTCATATTTCAACTCTTGGAGACATTTGCTTCAATCAATTAACTCAGCAACAATTTAGTATATAAAATGAGTCAAGCACTGTGCTGGGTGCTTAGCATTTAAGAGTTGACAACCAATTTCCTCATCTATAAAATATAGGTAATAAAAGTGCTTTGCAGAGCTGCTGTGATGACTAAATATGATAGACATTAAAGTAACTATGAAGACAAAATAAAACACCATGAAAAGTGCAAAAATGGGAATAAGGGGTCACAATAAGAACTCACAGTAGACATACCTGATTTAGGTTAAGTGGCAAGGAAAATTTCTCTCAAACAATGACATTGATCCTGATCATGACTGGCAAGTGTCATTTGACCACATGCAGACTAAGAGAAGAGCACTTCAGGGATAAAACCTGCATGCGCAAAGATCAGGCTTCTATGCACTATCAATTTTCATTCAGTCCCAGGAATCTATCACAGATATCTATAAACTAACTCATACGACAGTAAAGCAAAGAGTGTATAAATGTACTAACAAGGAGAAGTTTATAGTAAGAGTGTCATCAAGTAACTATGTTTTAAAGAGAGAAAACTAGGGGAAAAAAAGAAGTCTGAAGAGTTCAGAGTTTGGATGAGTCAGTATTTTGAACAAACCTGAATTTAGTACAATATCCTCAGTTTTTTTCTCAAGTACTCTAAGAATAACTGAGGATGCCAGATGGCTTGGAGCATTTTTGTCCACGATTAATGTCTTGAGCTATTCCCTAACTAGATTACAGTGGCATTTCTTCTGCAAAATTTTGGATTAGATTCCTTCCCAGTCATACTCATCATTTGATATATTGTCCATAATACAGATAGGATGGAAATGAGTAGTTTGGATCACTAACTTGGATGACTTTAAAATGAAATTAAAGTGTGATTAAAAACCTTACATTATTTCTAAGTACCTCTTTGGAAGACAGTCATAGGTAAAAGTTTCAATATTTTAATTTAATTGCTTTGGTTCTGTGTGATGGTTGATTGATTGTGTCAGTTTGAGTAAGAGAAGCTTAACTAAAGTGGTTCGGTAATTTCACACCTGAGGGAGTGGAAGAGCCACGCTAGAGCAGCTTGTCCTGTGGATGGTATAAAGGAGAAGTGAAGAAGGATGGATCTGCTTCTGTTTCTTCAGAGGAGCTCCAGTCTCCGCCTTCACCTGGGACATCATCTCCTGGTTTCCAGTGCAGACTGTTCAGCTTCCGGCACAGATTCTTCTGCCTTGCTGCATAGGTTCTTCAGCCTTCCATCGCAGACCCACTGGCCACCTGATACGGACTCACATGGAACACTGCAGTGAGCGCCGGACCTTTGACTGAATCCTTCTGTCACCAGTGTGCAGGCGCCCTCTGTGCTCTTCCTGACCTGACTCTGTGGTTGGCTATTGTAAACCAGTCTTGTAAATTCCTGTATATTTGTGTTTCTTGTGTTATATCTGTTTCTCTAGGAAACATTGACTGATGCATTCTGTTGACAAACTTTACTTCATATTTGAGTATAGACCAGTAAATGAAAGCTACTAGGTATTCTAAAATAAAGACTTCCAGCCTCTCAATGATCACATCATATTCTGGTGAGTTTTGATTGAATGAAACATGTCCAAACAAATAATTAGGAGTGGAGAGAGAATATCATTTAAAATATATTTAGCTAGGCATAGTGGCACACACCTGTAATCTCAGCATTTCGAAGGTCGAAGCAGGAAGATCACCGTAAGTTCAAGGCCAACTTGGGCTACATAGTGAGGTAGAGGCCAGGCTGAACTGCATAGTGAGGCCCTATCTCAAAAAAAAATCAAAAGTAAAAGAAATATTCAATTTTATTATAGAAAGTTCAAGACTGGTATTAATTCTTTATTTTTATGGTATGCATTTCATGGTGATAGTGACCTTAACTTTCAAAAGTTTACTGTGTAAAAATAGCAAATTTTAATAAGCTAATGTTGTTAGATTGCTTTAAAACATAAGATTTTTACAACTGTTTTTGCTTGTAATATAATTTAAGTATCATGAAATGAAGTTCATATGAAATGAAAAGGCAAACCAAGACAGTTACTGTAATAGATCACTCTCAAATGTCTTTGTCTGCTCTGTGCTTGGCAGAAGAAAGAAATGTTTCTGTATAAACATACTATTGAGAGACTTTTGAAAAAGATATACATATTAAAATTGTGTATTAACTTTAATGTTGGATTTATAGTACAATTGTAAATTGCACAATTTCTAGCACATATGTAATGCGTATCTTAGGGGGTACCTCTAAGAAATGCGTAAAGGAGGAACAATGTAATTGATTACAAATTCTAGTATCATTCACATAATGCATACTTTTTTCAGCTGTACGTTTGGCATTAAATGTAAGTATTCCAAATCCTCTCTACTAACATTTTCAGCATGATTGTGTTGTGCAGAAACTTGACTTGAGGCACATCCTGTGTATCAGTATTCTTTGTAAGACATGAATTTGCTAGAGTAAGAGAATTAATTGAAGAAAAATGAAAGGGCAAAGTAGAAATGATATATTGTAATTGCTGATATGATATTAAAGAGAATAACAAACTCACATCTTCCAAATAACTGACCAACATAACATTTTTGATGCATGGCGTTAGTGCACTAGACTGACT